>BHFT01005015.1:63620-153365 GCA_004320025.1 Laticauda laticaudata
CACCCTCCCCCCCCCCCCCCAAGTCTCTTGTGTAACAGAACTGCTGGTTGACCTGAAGCACTGGGAGGAATTTTTAATTAATTTTGTTTTCTATATTTGGTGAAGCAACGCAGAAATTGCCCTGGGTTGCACTTCTGCAAAGGTATCAGTCTTCCCTGGTCTCTAGGTTGACCAAACTCATGGGGTTGAGCCACCAGCCTGATATCCACTGGTTTTTAGGGGTAGCATATGAGAACCAACTATACACATACACGCATGCACACATGCCAGTTGCTTTTCTCTTTGTTGAATCACAGAAAAATGGTGGAAAAAAAAGAGAAAGGAGTACAAGTAGACCTCACCTGACAACCATTCATTTATCCAACTCTTACCTTGAACCTTAAGAAAGTTCAAAACATTCTTAAAGATCCATCTCATCCTGGGCACTCTTTTTTTGAACTATTACTGTCTGGCAGATGGTACAGGATAATAAAAGCAAGGACAAATAGTCTGAAAAAGAGCTTCTATCCCAGAGCAGTAACTATACTGAATACTACTGTATAGTGCACTGATGGCTAACCTTTTTGGGCTCTTGTGCCAAAAATTGTGTGTGCGCTTGCACACTCACATGCCAGCACCCAGAAGGCAATGCATGCGCCCCACCACCACTGCGCCTCACAGGTGATTTTTGGCCGGTTTGAGACCTTTTTCATCCTCCCAGAGGCTTGAGGAAGGGTTCTGCAGGCCGAAAAGTAGGCCCGTTTCATCACTTCCTGTATGTTCGGAAAAACAGGAAGTGATGAAACTGGCCTAGTTTTCAGCCTGCAAAGCCTGCAGAAGCCTTGCTCAAGCCTCTGGGAGGCTGAAAAAGGCCTCAAACTGGCTGAAAATCAGCTGTGAGGCATGCGCAGTGAGATAAGTTTGCCTGCAGCTTGCGTTCCAGCACAAATAGCTCTGCGTGCCACCTGTGGCATGCATGCCATAGGTTCGCCATCACAGGTATAGTGCAATATATGCATGCATTTTCTTTGTTGAAGTTTATCTGGGGTTTGATGTCCTCCCAACTGTGGTTGCTGCATTATCTTGTGGAAGTCTGCAATTTATCATCCTGGCCTGCTGTGTTACTTCAGTGTGGTTTGTGTGTTGTTGTTTTTTTTTAATTTCTAATCTTTACTTTGAGTTCACTGCATTTACTCCCTTCATAGTCTGTTTTTGGAAAAGTTTAAAATCCAGCTGAGGATAATTGGACATTGGGGGCCAAGTTGGAGCTATTAAAGGAAATTTATTCTACTTTTGTGACTTTGTTATTTTTGTGTCATGCCCCGGTCATCATAGTGAACTTCAGTCTTTGCTGTGCATAGTATTTAAATGAGTCCCTGCTTGTATGTGGCTTTTTAGTTGTTGAATCGGGATTGTCCTTCAGATCTGAATGCTGTCTAGAATAGATACCAAAAGTCAGAGTGATTTAGGGCTGTTGAAGAGACAGCAGAGCCCAGATGTTTGTAAAAAAAAGCAGCTGGCACATGTCTCTGTTTGCTTTCATCTGTAGGCACGGCGTTAATTAATTTAATAGCAGCAATTAGCAACTTTGTGTTTTTGGAGGGACCTGTCATCACGCTTCCAGGCAGATAGGGAGCTAAAAGCACTGTGCGTTTTCAGACTATTATTTTTTTTCCCAGAGGTGGGAAATGAGATCTCATCAAATCCCGTTGGAAATGTTTGAAGGCGGCTTGTTTATTGTCTCTGAGGATCCCTGAATATCAGTCATTGCCTTGACAGCACCACAATATTTTCTTTTTATATATATACATATATTTCTCTCTCTGGGCACAATGAGAATATATCTGCCAGAAAAAAACTCTGCATTGGCAACAGGAAGGACATCCGACCAGTAAACACTCAGCTCCATTCAGTTGCCCAGACTCCAGAAAGAATTATGGGGTCGTTATAAGAAGACGATGATAAATAACTGCTAGATAAGTCCACAGATTTATTGATCTTCTCTACTTGAAGCTGGAGGTTGTCCTGAATTTTGGAATTACCCCAGATCGGTGTTTCCTCGACCGTGGCCATTTTAAAGACACACGAACTTCAACTCCCAGAATTCCCCAGCCAACCTTCTATTAGCACCAGATCAGTTCTAACCCTGGCTGTCTTTTGGAAGCATCCTTAAACCCTGCCTATCTACCTACCTTCCTTCAAGGTTGTGGATTGTATAATTTGCAATGGAAACCGTGCGTGAAAATCTGGTGTTGTTTTTTTTTAAAAAAAACCATGAATGCTAGCTGGGTTCAACTCTTTGTTTTCCATGGCTTCAAGTTGCTGCAGAATGTAGATTCAGGGCAAGCTTGGTTGATTGCAACCAAAGTCTGACCAGTTTCTTCCTTTTCCTGCAGGATTGTTGTGTAAGCCAAGGAGGCATGTGGTACCTCAAAGGGACAGTACAGCAGCCAACTTCTTGACGATGGAAGTCGCTTCGGTTGCATCTAGTTTCATCCCAGGATGAACAAAGAAACGAAGGAAGGCTGCCATGCTGGCTAATTTGCAGCGACATTCAAACCACTAATCCTGGTTGGACAGGGGAATCTGTATATGTTCCCCTAGCTTCACTTGAATCCCTAAATATCTATATCTCAATCTTACTTAGGAAGCAACCACGACATGAACAATCCTTATTAGGGTGGCTGAACTGTTTTATGAAATCATGATCTAACGGTTCATTTTATAATGAACGCCAATAAATTTTGAGTTTGCAGGCAGAGATCCAGATTTTATCTTTACACGGTATGGTCTCCTTTCTCATCGCTGCCCCCCTCCCCTCTGAGGTTTCTTTGTGTAACATATCTGTAGTCATTATTACACCCTTCTCCTGCACCCTTCCTTTGGTTGCAGTCAGAAGCACATGAAATGCATCCACCAGAAATCAGCACAAACTTAATTGCATACAGGATTTATTTGCCCTTTGCAAAACACCCAATAAGACCAAACAACTGATAGTAAATGGAAATACACCGTGTGGCAGAGTTGAGTTTCCACCTAGAATCTCTTAATCGAAGCAGAACAAGCCACAAAATAAGGCAGGTGAATTTGTAACAGCAGCCAAGAGTTTTAAAACCGCAATTGTGTTTTTTTTTTCCTTCTGGCAGGCAGCTCAAGTTCTTTTTAAATTAGGAATGCAATATGAAACAGATCCCTTTTCTTTGGGGAAAAAAACAACTCACCTTTTGTGACGCTGATTGGCAACTGATTTATTCATGTATAATTTGAAGAGAACTATTGAACTTCGTGCTCTAATTTTTCTTAAAAACTCAGAACTAAGGGAAGGGAGGCTTTAAATTCTCCACTTGTGTTCCCAGGAGTTTCTTCTGACAAAAATAGTAAATGCTTATTCTAAAACTACAGAGTAATTGGACTTTGTAAGAAATGTGAGTTTCTGCAGAAGGTTTAAAAGGATGAAATATTATCACAGCATATATTTGGCCCATTCTACATACAGCATATTTGCTGGTATGATAATAGGTGACTTTGTGGCTTAAGCTGATCTAAATTCTTACCAATTTGGCTTCCAGTTGAATGTGTGGTAGACCATTTCCAGAAAATCAAATCCTTGAAGACACACTGAATGGATTTAAGTTAAAGTTTACTTTTTATGTGGAAGCTGTTTTGTAATATTCAGTCTTCTAATGGTTGACGCACCAGGAGTTTTATTAGCCAAATTATACACTCATATATATTGCAATTGTATGTGACAATGGCACACTACCAAAAAATCACCTATATTTTGGTTTTCAACCCCAGGAAGTATCTTAAGTCCAGAAGAGTTGTTATTGTGCATAATGCAACCTGTGCGGTTCTCATTTGTATAACACTTCAGGTTTTTCTTTCCCAGCAGAACTAGAATTGTTGAGTTGCGTAACAAAATTTATTTATAAACTGGTTGTGAGAGACTCTCCCTCCAGAGGGAACTTGGCTCAGGGCGAGAGGGTATCAACCAGATTCTAACTCAGTAGAACTAAACAAATGGATCCAACCCACTTTACAGAAAATCTGCCAATCCTAGCCAAACTACATCTTGTTCCCTAAGAAACATTAAAAGGATGACATCATGGGGGGGGGAGAAATATTATTATTTCGATTCCCCGCTGTTCTTTTTAAGGATATTGAGAAGAGAAAGACTTATATTTTGCCCGATGTTCATCAATTTCCTTTTTAGTTTCTTCAATACGACTAAATATCTCCTTGAAGAGAAGTTTATATTCTGGAGACACATTGGAAGAGAAGTTGGCTGAATCAGCAGTCAGGGCACCGGGTTCCCTAAGACCCCCACTGAGGGGTACGCTCCCACCATGGACATCTTTGGGACGCTGTCTGGAAGTCTGCACAGCCTTGTGGTCCAGCAATTCTTTGTCCCTTTGACACTTCTGCAGAAGCTCTTCATACTTGACCTTCAAGGCGTTGTATTGGGTGTCGACCTCGTTGAGTAGAGAAACGCCCCGTTGCTTGACCGCTTCTGCCCTCCTGATGCAGGTCTCTTCGTGGCCTTTGAAGAGAAGATCCTCGCCCGCCGTGCTGCAAAGCAAGCTCTCGCTGCTGCTTCTTTTGAGGGACCTCTTCTCAAGTTCAGGAAGGATGAAGGACATCCCGTCCCAAGGACCACGGTTGAGTTCTTTTTCTAAGGGTTCTTTGAGAGAAATGAAAAAAGATTCCAGGGGCAGTTGCTCCATTCTATTTGGACAGGGGCTTCCAGAATGAAAGAGCTGCTTCATTTCGGCCACTTCCGTCTCCAGTTCCTCCGCTCTCGCCTGGTACACATGGATGTCCACTAGCTGTTGCTCCAGATCTGTGTTTTCCTTCAGCAAAAACCCGTACTCTTCCTCCATAGACAATCTCTTTTCTTTCTCCACGTTGAGCTGAGTTTGCAGGAGAGTTACGGCCTTCTTCAAATTCTGGTTTTCCTCTTCTACGGGACTTAGTTGACTATCCATTGATATAATCTTTTCTGCAAATATATGATCATAGACAAAATACCTAGAGATACACAGAAAGAGAGAAGAGGAAATGCTTAGTTTGTTTTTGCCCAAGGAATCTCATTCCCATCGCATTTGAAAACATTAATCGCATGGTTACATTACATCTGGAAGAAATCGCCCCAAAGTAAAAAGATTTATTTAAACCTGGAATATCAGTTTTGCATTTCAAATATCAATTTTCAATCAAAGCATGCCATGGGTCCTCCTTGCATGCAAACAAACCATTGGGAATTTTTGGTGGGAATGTTGGCATGTGATCAATGTTAATTTTCAAGGTCCTCCATTTTCTCGCTTGGTGAAGTTTACTACTTACTTGCGGAGATCGTACAGTTCTTTCAGGCATGGAAAACTCTGGACCGATTTGGGCTGCTCGTAGTTTACGTGGCTTTGCCCCGAGGTCTTCAACTCTTCCACCTGCCTCTGAAGTTCATCAATGTGAGTCTGGAGGTTCTCAATGGTCTCCGTGAGACTGAAAGGAAAGTTTAGAAAGCACATGAAGCATCATGGATACAGCCGTCAAACTCCTTCAGGTATCAGAGATGATTGTACCTGCTCAAAAGTACAGTTTGATGTTTTCCTGACTTGGAACTCTCAAAGCAATACAGTGTTTCCCCAAAAATAAGACCCTGTCTTTTTTGCCACCAAAAAAAGGTATCAGGTCTTACTTTGGGGGGAAAGTCATCCACTGACTAACCTCACTTGCATGCGTCATCCCCAGCCTGTCAGAGTTTTCGCTGTCAGAGGCCTTCAGGAACTACTTCTACAGTCGGCAAGGCTTTCCTGAAGGCCTCTGCAGCTGATAACTGAGCTTTGGATCAATCTGGAGCTTTGTTATCAGCTACAGAGGCCTTTAGGAAAGCCTTACCAGCTGCAGAAGGAATGGGCCAGCAAGGCAGGTGTTGGGGTGCGCGAGGCCTGGCTACAACTGTCCAAAGGTAAGTAGTAGGGCAGCTCCATCCCCGCATCCTCACCCAAGCTTAATTTTTACCCGTCCACTCTGGAGTGGGTGAGATCTTAACTAGGGCTTATTTTGGAGATTGGGCACACGTGTAAAAATTCAAGTTACTTTCAGGGTAAGTCATAATTTTGGGGAAACAGGGTAAGTTGCTATTTTCCTGACATGGACCTCTCAAAGTACAGTTTGATATTTTCCTGACTTAAGACCTCCTTCTCCCGCAGTCACCAGCTAACAAAAGGAGTCTTGTGAATATCACATCTCCATACTCCAGAGAAAGACAGTTTTGTTTTGTTTTTTAAAAAAATCAGGTTACAGATTGGAAGATTCAGAAGAACTAGCATTAAAGTAAAGCATGGTACAGACATTTCTCCTTAACTTCTAATAATCTTTTGGAAGCAGATATGGTATGAGTAAAACTCAATGGTGGTCTGGTAATCCCTTTTCTGAACGACAGGCAGTCCTTGATATACGACCACAACGGAGACCATAATTTCTGCTGCTAAGGGAACCGGTTGTTAATTGAATTGCGACCAATTTTCTGACTTTTTTTTTTTTTGGCAATAGTTGTTAAATGANTTCTGACTTTTTTTTTTTTGGCAATAGTTGTTAAATGAATCAGTGCAGTGTGACCGCAAGGATTCTGTATAAGAGTGAAAAACAACCATAAAGAATAGAAAATAGAATAGTTTCTTGGCCATTTTCAGTGCCCATGTGACTTTGGATGAATTGTTGTAAGTTGAAAAGTACCTGCAACGTTGCAAAGTTTATAAAACACTGCAGGAACCTTTTACAAACTGCAGCTGATGGAATCTGATAAACTCATCATGGCATTGCTATCTGATTCGTTTTTCGTCACGCATCGGATGAAGTAGCCACAGCTCATGAAAACTCAGGTCTCCTAACACAATTTCTTAGTTAGAAAAAGGGCCTCCAGTCTTCTCCAGGTTTTCAGGAGGTAGGATGGTGGACAAAAGGAGCTTCGCGGGTGAAAAAAGGAAGCACAATCATCTTACAATCCATTCCACCACTCGAGGCCCTCACTTGAGATAATCCTGATGAAATTGGACAAGGTCCATGATGAATCTATTTTATAATAACCTGGCAGATAAGGGGAAATTATTCTGCCAGCAGCCAACTTAATTACCTTCCTATCTTTTGCTGGGAGGCCCTGCTGTCAATGACCAGTTTTTGATTCGCATCTTCTAGTTCTCTCGCTGTGACGTCCAGTTGCTCATAGACTTTGGCGTGCTGATCGTTCATTTGACGCAGAAGATCCACCTGCTTGGTAAGATACTGCAGAATGAAAACAGGTACAGGTATTAAACCAGCCTCTCCAGAACGACTTTCATCATTTTGACCACGGGGAGTTGTCTTAATTTTAGGACTCGGGACATCATCATCCTCTTTTTAACATAATCCCTGTCTGGGCAACTGAATGCAGCTGAGTGTTTTACTGGCCAGATGCCTTTCTTGTCACTGATGCAGAGTAATATTCAGCAGATATATTTCTCATTGTGCCCGGAGAGAGAAAAATATCTGTCTCTACTTAGGATCGAACTCACAGTCTCCTGGTGAGTTCTGCATGTGTGCCATTAGTATATGGCGCTAATTGTTTCATTAACAAGAAAAGCTTTAAGTGTCAAAGAGGTGATGGAAACAAGGTGTTAAAATCCACAGCTGTTTCAGCAAGCTGTTTCAGTTACTCTCATACTTAGTCCTCAACTTATGACCACAATAGCAATTTCTGGTGCCAAGTGAGACGTTCGTTGCATGACCTTTGCCCTGTTTTATGACCTTTCTTGCCACAGTTGTTAAGTGAACCTCTGCAATTCTTTTAGTCACACGGTTCACCGAATAACTGCAGTGATCCTCTGAATGGCTATGGCCAAGATTGGAAAATTGGGCGAGAGACTCGCTTTCACCGCCTTGCTTAGGCACAGAAATCCTGGCTCCAACGGGTTGCAAGCTAGGATTAACTTAGGCCTGCAAGCAAACCACCCAGCTCAGAGGGCATTGCGGACTGCACAAAATGAACCAAAGGTACGTCAAATTGGGTTCACATCACATACCCAGCCTCAGAGATCCCTGCAACAAGATTATCGGGCCATGAAAATAACATTCAGCAGTTTAGCAGTTCAAATTGCACCAGGCTCAAGGTTGACTCAGCCCTCCATCCTTGCAAGGTTGGTAAAATGGGGGTTCTGATTGTTGTGAGCAAGAGGCTGGTTTGGTAAGCTGCTTAGAGAGGGCTGCTTAAAGCACTGTGAAGTGCTTTAATAGTGCTTATATACTGTGAAGCAGTATATAAGTCTAGGCTATATTGTGCGCGCTCTCTCTTTTTCATCTATCTTGTCTGTCTATATATATATATCTAAGAGCCATGGTGGTGCAATGGTGAGAATGCAGTATTGCAGGCTAATTCTGCCAGGAGTTCAATCCTGAGCGGCTTAAGGTTATCTCAGCTTTCCAATAAGCAATAAAATGAGCACCCAGACTGTTGGGGGCAAGAGACTGGCTTGGTAAACTGCTTAGAGAAGGCTGTGTAAAGCACTGTGAAGTGGTATATAAGTCTGTCTGTTATTGCTATCTGTACCTGTCTTCATCTGGCCTGATCTGAACATGAGCAATCAAACCTAACAGATTAATTTTCGACTGTTCTTCCAAATAAATGGAAGACGTTCCCAATGAAGAATTCCCAATGAAAAGGCATTTATGAGTTCACACATTTGCAAGTCAAATTTATGTTGGAAAACGTGGGATTTAATCTTTGCTCATTTGGCGTTCAAGTAAGATCTGCTCTGACGTACGACTGTTTGCATTTCAGGCTTAAAAAATGGTCTAGATTTAAAACATGTCTACAGGTGACACCCTAAGTTGAAAGTAAACCCCATGGTAACTCAATACGTGTTGACTCAGCTCCTGATGGTCTCCACTTTTACAAATCTTGGTGCAAATATGGTTGTTGGCCTGCCTCACCATACTTCTACATTATAACAGCAAACATGCAGAGCTGAAGGGGTAAATAATTCAATTGTATAGGGCCATCTTCAGTCACCTCTATTTCCTGCAGTTGTTCCTGGTTGGTGGAATACATCTGCTGCAGAGAGGACTCCAGTTCCGTGTTTCTGTCCAAAAGGGTCTTCCCCAATTCAGCAGCAAGATGAAGATCTACAACAAATAGTGTGTATGACTTTATTTAATGCACCACCTTATTTTAAGTACTGTATAGGCATTAAAAATAATCAAGTACAGTTTAATTTCTAGAGGAATAAAGGTTTGCTTCATTCACAGAGATTAATGGCACATTTCAGAATCTATAGCGGGTTTTTTTGGGCAACAGATATCAAAGTTGCTTTATTATCTAAAGTTTAATCTGTGCTTCTTACTTTGCCCTTCAGTGTCTCACTGAAATGTGAAAAAGTGCAGAGATCGTGAAGTCCTTTCAGGATAGGTTTTGATAACAGATTGCACCAGATAATTCTATTTTTCACCCATTTCTTTTGTATTCAATGAACCAATCTACAGAGACCCGCAGAATTAACAGCCACAAAGACAGGAAACGAACAAGATAATGTTTTACTGTGTGGCCCTTAGAACAAAACGGTTTCAAAACACCGCTTTTGTTCCTTGCCTAAATGTTTGGTGTTAAAATGCTGGCTTGCTCCCAGGGAATGCAAGTTATTTTTAAACAGGCCAACTTTGCTGGTATTAAGTTGGTACAAGTTTCATCACGCAAAGAATTGGCAGATTGCAAAAAAAGACTTAAGGAGCTTAAAACCTTTTCCCATTACCTGTATAATGCAAAGGACTTTTGCTGTTCACAATATCTTGGTTGACCGGTGGTGAAATTCATTCCAAAGGTTGTCATGTTGACAAATAGTACAACAGAATAACAATCTCTTGGAGAAACTAAATGCCCCAGAACTGTAGCACCTCAACATGTCCTTCTGCTTAATTTTAAGTTCTCCATTTGCTCTGTTTTGGTTAAATGTTTGCACTTAAATGTTTTTTTTTGTTTTTTTTTTGCAAATTAAATGTTTTGGAAAGCAGCTCATTGATGCTACAAAAACTGCTGCAACTTTGACAATTTGAAATAAGAGATATATATACACACACATTGACTGGAAACCAAACAAGGGACATCAAACCTTAAAACAGACTGATGCGTTGTAATTTCTCCATTGCACCTTTGTGTACAAATTCTAGGAAACATATTGGATTCATAAAATGTCAGAGACCTCAAAGCTGGGACAATTTATCTTATTCGGTGACTACAAGCCATGGTTCTTGATCTCAGATGGACTATAAAGCTATCACTGATGCTTTTTGCAAAACGTTTGAGCCAAAATTTGGTGTAATCCTTTCTAACAATCTGCAGAATTGTCAGGAACATCGATGATGATGATTTGCCCAGGTAAATTAATAGTTCAAAGATCATTACTGGCGTACCAATAACTTCCACGCTATTATTATATTCTGTGATCTGTCTCGAGCAAGATTGAAAATGATTGTAAAATTGGGTGCGATTCATTTAATAGTGTCTTGCTTAGTGATGGAAATTCTGGTCATAAGTTGAGAACTGTATTTGATGAGATCCCTTTCTCCAATCTGATTCTCCTCCGGATGTGTTCAAGTTCTAAATTTGAATGGGAGTCAAGAACTCCATACTACGCAGATACACCTGGTAGCAGAAATCAATTTTCCCATGTTTCCTTCCACATAGTTTCATAGCTGCTGTTCCAATTCCAGCGAGGCTTTGATAGTATCTTTGATCTTCAATTACAAAGCTGTGGAAAATCCCCTTAAGTCTACTTCTACTACTACAAAAACAATCCACCTACGTACTCCAAAAAACTCCAATATGAAGTTATGTATCTCTTCAACACATCGCTTGTGCTAAAGTCTGCGGAACCTATTTCGGATGAAACATTCCTCCGGAGAATATTGAAGCTAAATTAGCTGCATGTCTTAGCGTTTTTACCAGAATGTTTTAATTTTAAGGCGAAGTGAAGTTCAATTGAAGGTACTCAGCAAAATTATATGGTCGTCTTGAGTGGATAACTAGCAAAGGAATTCATCTTCTCATTATCTTACAATGTTACATTATCTTACAGCTTAGAGGTCGCGAAGCTCCAAGCAAGAATATGAAATCTGAGAGACATTCAGAAATACACCTGACTCAAGGACTACCGACAGTCCTTGAGTTACGATCACAACTGAGTCCAACATTTCTGTTAAGTGAGAGATTTGTTGAATGAGCTTAGCTTAATTCTATGATCTTTCTTGCCAAGGTTGTTAAGTGAATCACTGCAGTTAAGTTAGTACTACAGTCATTGAGTGAATCTGGCTTCCCCTTTGACTTTGCTTGCCAGAAGATTGCCAGGGGCACTGCAACCGTCATAAAAATGAACCAGTTGCCAGGCCTTTGAATTTTGATCACGTAACCATGAAGAGGCTTCAACCGTTTTAAGTGTGAAAAACGGCTGTAAATCACTTTTTTCCACTGCTTTGGCAACTTTGGTCACTAAATGAACTGTTGTAAGTCGGGGTTTACCGATACCACACAAGAAATAATCAGTCTGAAACATTGTGTAAAGCCATAATATAACAACATGACTTGCCACCAAGTCTGGAAAATGAATCATAAAATGCCACAGTCCCAATATTAAACGGCAGGAAGAGTTTGCAAGAATTAGACCAAAGTTCAGAGTACCATAAAAGAAAACAGGTTTGCAATGTTAATTGTTGTGAAGGAAACAGTGTGCATGATTGTTGATAAATTTCTACCTCTCAGGTAATATAATCTTCTAGCTCAATATGCAATTTAGATGTTGCAACTGGTGCAATATTTCTAACTCGTTATCTTAAGCAAACACAATAGTCCTAATTGTTCATTATGAATTTGTCTTTAAAAAAAAGATATGCCTTTTCCACACTTTGAAACTGACCTAAAACTGACTTAAAATGACAGGATGTGACAACAGCTGCATTTTCATTGCATCCAAAGCCAAGAAATCAGGGCTGTGATTCATAATTTAAAAGCAAACAATTTGGAGAATAAATATCTTGGCTGAAATGAATGTATGTCTCAGATACTGCATCATCAATCAAGATATCCAGGAAAAGGGAAAATTGTGAGCCCTATTTGAAGAAAGTCCTTTGTGTAAAACATTTAATAAACAATGTATTATCTCAAAAGTATGCCTTTTAAACAGCAGGCTTTTTCAAATGCTAAAAGTGAAGGAGAGATGTTTTCAAAACAGCTTTGTTACACCTTTGAAGGTCAGGTAAGAATATTTCCCTTCAAAAATATTTCAATAGTTTTTCCAACATCCAAAGAAAGACATAATACAGAAAGGCAAAAATGTAATTTGTTAGTCCTTAAAACAGAACTAAATACAGAGCAGAGGCACCAGTATTGTAATAAAAGCACTTTATTTTTATCTGCACACAACGTGTCTCTGGACTTCACACCCAAATCTTGTCGCTTCTCTACACTGTATGCACCATCAGCAACTAGGCAAATTTATGGCACACCCAAAGTCGTTTGGAAAGCTCTAAATTCTGGAGAAAATCCCTCCACCTTCCAATCCTATGGAACATGGGATAACCCTCATTGTAAATTTAAATACAGTAGTAAAATATATCTCTGGAGATTCTCAATCATCCAGGTCATGGTTGAAGAACAGAAATAAAGGATGGATGAGAAGCAAAATGGATGAGAAGCAAAATGTTTTGAAGAAAATCCAATAATAAGACATCTTTAATTTTTTTTTTTTGCCAATGAACCTAGAATCAGAATATTGCACCATCCATAGACTCAAATTCTCTTTGCATACCTGCCTTAAACTATGGGAATATCCCCCAAAGCTAAAAGTTCATTGATTTTCAGCTTTCTAGTAGTCTAACCTTCTTTTGGAAAATGCCTTTCGTATGGTTTAATTCTATTACTTCCAAGCAAACAAGAATTAGTACTCTGGCTGAACCCAGGATTTAAGTTTCCAAATTAAACACAGCAAGGAATCAGGCTTAGCTATCTTTAATTGCATTTAAAAGTCTTTCCTCAGGCTTTCGAAGAACATTATCTTCAAGGGCAGGGTTTTTTAACCTCAGCAATTTTTAAAAGGGTTGGAATTTAACTCCCACAATTCCTCAGCCAGCAGACTGTCTGGGGAATTCTGGGAGTTGAAGTACAGATATTTTAAACTTGCTGACCTCTAGGGTCTTCTGCCCACATTTATTTATGCTTTGTAAAGCCCAGGTTTTTTTTTTTCTGGCTCTTTCTCTCCTTCCTCAGCCTCCCTCCCTCCATGTCCACCAAGTTCACATCCATCTTTCTCCTTAAAGGGGCTTCCCAGCTATGTCCCTCCTCTGTTCATTGTCCTCCTTCCCCCCCCCCGCCTCGCTTTTGGGGCGGCCCTCCCTGCTTTTCTTCTTTTGACCCCTTCAGCTCTTTCAAGGTTTGCATTTCCCCCTTCATTCATGATGAAATGTCTTTTTATAAGGCGGGGGTCCCTTGGAGTGTTATTCTGATGGGAATAATAGAGCAGGGGATGGGGGGGAGGAACAAAGCAGGGCAGGACAGTTGCGAGCGGAAGGAAGGGAGGAAGGAAAAAAGGGTGACGGAAGGAAGGAGAGAAGAGTGATGGAAAGGAAGGAAGGGGAGGAAGGGAAGAACAGTGATTGATGGAGGAAAGAAAGGAGAAGGGTGACAGAAGAAAGGAAGGAGAGAAAGAAGGGGAGAAGAGTGACTGACAGTGAAGAAAGGGGAGAAGGAAGGAAAGAGAAGGGTGATAGAAGAAAGGAAGGAGAGAAGGAAGAAGGAAAGAAGGGTGATAGAAGAAAGGAAGGGAAGAAGGGTGACTGACGGAGAGAAGAAAGGAAGGGGAGAAAGAAGGAAAAAGGGTGATGAAAGGAAGGGGAGAAGGAAGAAGGAAAGAAGGGTGATCGAAGAAAGGAAGGGAAGAAGGATGACTGACGGAGGGGAGAAAGGAAGGGGAGAAAGAAGGAAAGAGAAGGGTGATAGAAGAAAGGAAGGAGAGAAGGGAGGGGGGTGACTGATGGAGGGAAGAAAGGAAGGGGAGAAGAAAGAAGGAAACAGGGAAGGGTGATAAAAGGATGAAAGGAAGGAATAGTCCAGCTGGGGAGGATGGGATTCCTTTCAGCAGAAAGCGGGGTAAGGGCAGGTGGGCAGAATTAACCAACCAAAGATGAGGGAGGGGAGGGGAAGATGCCCAGACAGGTGAGCAGGAAGAATTAAAAGACAAAGCCATTGTCTTCAGGGAGGAGGGAGGGACAGAAGGGGCTAAGAAACCCCACTCAGTTAAGGAGGCAAAGGAAGGGGTGACCCTGCCAGCCCTGACCCGCCATGCTACAGCTACCCAACCATTCCAGCTGGGGAGGATGGGGACTGGAGGAGGAAGGAGGCAGGGAACTCTCTGCAGCTGGAATCCACCCCACCCACCGCCTCTCCTCTGGATTAGACAGGGGGTGATGGGAGCGGGGGTCCCTTGGCTGGAGGAGGGCGCCGGGGATGATGGGGAGCCTTCCCACGCAGGTTAACAGGGATAATAGGTGTTGGAGTTCCACCCATTCCCCCCCCCCCAAAAAAAAGACGAAAGGATGTTGGCTAGAAGTTAGAGTTGCATTGGGTGGGGACAATGAGCAGTGTAGTCTGAAGCTTGAAGTTAGCGCACAGAGAGAAATGGGAAGGCAGAGGACAATGGACACTGGAGTTTCAAACCCTCTGCTGCAGCCACAGAGGATGGTGGGGTTGGGTTAGTTGGGGACAATAGGAAGTGGAGTCCAGGACTTGAGCTCCGCAAGGAGAGGAGATGGGAAGAGGGAGGATAATAGGCACTGGAGTCCCATCCCCACCCACCCACCTAAAGAGGATGCCGGCTAGAAGGTGTGTCAATTGGGGATAATGGAGAGTGTAGTCCAGGACTTGAACTCAGCAAGGACAGGAGATGGGAAAGGGGGAGGATAATAGCCTCTGGAGTCCCTCCACCCAAGAGAACATTGTCTAGATTAGAAGGTGGGGTTGGGGATAATAGGGAGTGTTGTCCAGGGCTCAGCAAGAAGAGGAGATGGGAAAGGATGTTGGCTAGAAGCCGCGTCGGTTGGGGATAAGGGAGAGAGTAGTCCAGGGCTTGAACTCACCGAGGGCAGGAGATGGGAAGGGGGGGAGGATAATAGGTGTTGGAATCCCCCCCACCCAAGAGAACATTGGCTAGATTAGAAGGTGAGGTTGGGGATCATGAGGAGTGTAGTCCGGGCCTTGAGCTCAGCAAGGAGAGGAGAGGCGGGAGGATAATAATAAGCTCCGGAGTTCCAACTCCCAAAGAGATGGGGCTGCGGCGGCTGGGGATAATGGGGCGTGTAGTCCAAGGAAGAAGCAGCAGTCCCGGCGCGCGCCCGCCCGCCCGCTCACCTTGCTGCAGGTCCTGCTGGTCGTACCACGGTTCATCCTCGCGGATCTCGAACTCCTCCACCAGACTGTCGGTGAGCATCGCGCCTCCGCCGTTCACCGTCCCTGCGGGCGCCGGGCTGCGCGCCGCCTTTAAAGCCGCCCCCGAGCGCCTCCGAGCGCCTCCGGACTCCCCCGAACGCCCCGCCCCGCCCCTCCCGCGGGGCTCAGGGGGCGTGTCCATGAGGGCCGAGCGAAGGCAACGTGGCAAGGACGCCGGGCGCGATTCAAAACCAGGAACCCACACCGGCGGCAGCCAATTAGCGCGCTTCCTCCGCCGGCCCTCTCGTGGCCGCTCCGGCCAATGGCGAGCCGAGGGCTCCTGCCGGCGGCCAATGGCAAGCGACTGGAGAGGAGAAGTGGGGGAAACAAGACCCGCCCTCCGAGCTTTTCTGTGCTGCCCGAGGCTGGAGTACGGGTCAGTGCGGCGTCGCCCGGAGGCAGGGAGGGGTGGGGTCGGTTGCTAGGCGTCGCGAGGGGTCGGTTGCTAAGGGGAACGAATGGCGGGTACCGTCGCCTTGAAAGAAATTGCGGAGTGGACACCGGCAGGGTGGCTGTGGGAAGGGTGACAGGAGAGGGGGAGGAAGTAGGTGGGCTGGTTGGAGGGTTTTCCCCCCCCAAGAATCTCACCCCCCCACACACACACTTACAAAGCAGGCGGACGGGGGAATGGAGCTCCTGGCTGGCAGCAAACGGGGCTACAAAAGGAAAAGGTCCTACTGCTTGTAATTACTATATTTACTATTAATTACAGTAGAATAACCATTCGTTTGAAATGGTGTAAGGTCTCCTGCTTGAGCAGCGGGGGTTGGACTAGAGGACCTCCAGGGCACCTTTCAACTCTGTTCTGTTCTAAACTGCAACACCAAACTTTTTTGTGTTCCATTTATACAGGTCCAAAATATTAGACGTGTGTATGCTCAGCCTGAAAGCTTTCTCCAGTAATGCATAGAATTCTGGTACTATCAGTCAGCTCCACATAAGTATCCTGCAAAGAAAAAAAAAGCCAAAATGCTGAGAAACAAATAAGTTTTTATTTTTGTTTTACACTGCTCTACTCTCATTTCCATCAGTATTTCTCATCAGTATCCTCTCTTGGCTTTGTGAAATCATGGACCATTTGCCAGCCTAAGTTGAAAAGTAATACAATATTACGATCCCATCTAACAACCCTCAGAAACTAGAAGCAGCAACTGCCTCAATTTTAATTTTTGATATAATAAATATTGAAATAAACCATGCCAATCAACGTTTTCAAAAATGAGCAGAAGTTCTGAGAGAGAGAGAAAATTTAACAGGGTGATACAATATCTTTTGAAAAGGGCTTTAGTACACCAAAGTTTTCCAAATCATAAATATTTAAGGCTTTTTAAAAAGTTATGTGTATGGGCAATAACAAACATCTCCAGATGGAGTCTAATCAATATATTTTTTTTAAAAAAGCAGTTATCCCTGTTTGCTGGTTACAGCAAGAATCCACAATCATTCTATGTAGCATTTGGAGATGGAAACATTATTTATTTTACAGTACAAAGGCCCAAACTTGCTTTTTTATCCAGTCTTCAAATAAGGGGCTGTTTGGTGCCCATCAAAGGGGCATTTGTTTTTGAAAATGCAAAGCAAACCTTTGGTCCTGTAGCAATCTTGCATTGATTGGACGAGGCACTATGAATATATCCATGAAAATATATGAGAAAGAAAACGTGCCATACAATAGATGGTATTGTACTAGGAGCCAAGATGTGGGATTGGACCAGGGATGGGAGGTAGACCTCCCACACAGACAACAACCCCTGATTCCTGCTAAATATTCTGTGTGTTGCATGCCATTCATTCTTAATCTTACCCCGGGCATTAATTGCATCAATCTTGGGATTCCTTTGAAATAAATATTGTTAAAGGGCATTGCTGCTCTTTCTGGTTAACCGATTTTAAGCTTGGTTTTGGAACATATTGTACAAATAGGTGGGTTAACTATCTCCTTTTACAGGGGTTTTGTAGTTCTGTTGAGTTGTAGTTTTTTATTTGGTATTTACAGTGGATTGTGCTCCATATCTTGGTTTATTAAAATGTAAATTTTAAAAAATTGTAGGTGAAAAAGGAGGGGCAGATTCTTTTGTGCTCCTTCTGTATTATCTCAGCTGGAAAGCAAGAAATGTCCTTTTCCCCTCGGGATCCATGAAGGTCGATGATGCTCTTATTTTCTGTTGTTAAATCTTGTCCAATTGCTAATCTCTCTTGCTAGGTGTGGATCAATGTAGGTGAGAAAATGTTGCCCTCTGGTGGTTCACCTGAATTATATTCTAATTAAAAGATGATTTATATTATCTGTCAGCATTTAGCTTTGTTCAGGCAGCACACTGTTGTCCTTTTAACTAACTTAATCAATGGTTTTATGCACTAGCTGAGGATGAAACCTTCTGACTTGTAACAGACTCTGTTTCTGCTCTGTATTAAAATCTAGCTTAACACCCCCATCTTATTTTAGCTTTCATTTATATATTATTTATTATTTCAAATATATATAAGTCACCCATCTTTTATTCATTTTATTGGCTGTGTTCACATATTTTGGCCAAAATCCAACATACTCTTGATTGTCCTTTTTCATTATTATACATTTAAATAATAAATAAACCTTTTCTGAACTTATTCATTACCAAATTATAGTTTGGTAGCACAACCCTTGTTAAAAATATTAATTCCTTTCCCACAGAGAAAGGACTACACACCCTCTGCAGTTGATAGTCACAAATTTCTTTTAAAAATTTAGCACGGTGATTAGATAATGCAGAACTTCTTTTCTAGACTAAACTCATCAGATTAACCAGATCAGGTCATTCATCTATAACATACCACTTTATGAAAACAGTGAAAGGGTTGTATCAAAGCTTACTAATGGTTACAAATCAAAAAGCATAAAACTGCTCTTTTAAATGTTTGGTATTAATTAACCTTATTATTTCCAAAGAACAATGTTTCTGTCGTTTGTTCCAATGCAAATATAGTGGTGTTTAAGACTTTAGTGTCATATTTGTGTTTTAATCCTCCACCGATTATCTCTTAAGTGCCATTAAATATTGCACAAACATTTCCTAAATTCCACAAAATTATGATCATTCTTTTAAATGGAGGAGCTTCATCCTTAACCCTCGGAATTCTGATTCCAGTTGTACATAGATTTTTAAAAATTAGAAAGCATACTCCGAGATGTGTCATGAGAATTGCAAGCTATATATACTTATTTTTTTCCAACTATTTTTTCTGTACCAGGGAAGAAGAAAAATATTACAGCAGAAAAATGAAGCCTTTTTTAGGACTTCATCCTAATGCTCTTGCCTACTCGATGACCACGTTAGGCGCTGGAATGATGAACAGTATCTTCAATTTCTATTATGTGAAACTCTTTTTAAACAAGTACAAGATCTCAGAATCAGCATTCCATCAAGGACAGGTAAGAGTATTGATGTGGCTATTTATATATTTTGTTTCAAAGCAGGTTGTATTTTTACTGTACATCCAAAATGAAAAGCTTAGGAGTGATGTGGTGGCCTAGAGGAGGAACTTTCACCTCACAATCAGGAGGCTGTGAGTTCGATAGTAGGTAGGGGCAGACATTTTCTCTCTTGGCACACTGAGAATATATCTGCTGAACAAAACTTTGCATTGGTGACAGGAGGGGCATCCGGCCATTAAAACACTCTGCTAGTTCCATTCAGTTGCCCAGATTCTGCCCTGGAAGAGATTATGTTGTCGTTAAAAGAAAAAAAAATCCAAAATGAACAGCTTGCCATGAGACATATTAAACAAAGGTAGCCATAGATTGTTGTCATTAGTAAAAATTCATTTTGTAATCCAAGTGCTGGTTTGAAATTCAACAGGACACGTCCTTTTTGAGACTGAGTGTTGTATCCAGGTAGTCCTCAACTTAAGACAGTTAGTCAAGCCTGGAATTACAGCTATAAGTCATGTCTGTCATTAAGTGGGTCATCGCGTCACCATGCCCGATTTTACTAGCTTTTTTGCAAACGAATGCTGCAGTCATAAATGTGAACCCATTGTTCGCTAGGGGAATATTTTTACTGAAAAACCAGAAGTGTTTGTCAAAACTGTTGTAAAATACGGCCACATGACCACAGGACTGCTGCAAATGCCAATAAATGCAGCTGTGTTGCCAAGGGCCCCAAATGCAGTCACATGACATAGGTGGGGCGGGGGCGACACCGTAAGTTCTCTCTTTAGGGTAGGTCGTAAGTTAATTAATTCGTTGCATTAATTTATTTTGCTGCCCGTCTCTTGTCAAACGGCTCTGGTCAGCTTACAGCACAAAAACATTTAAAAAATAATTTAAATCATCACATATAAAATGACAAAGCAGAGAATTAAGTCAGAGGTGGTATTTAGCCGGTTCTGAGCAGTTCTGGAGAACTGGTAGTGGAAATTTTGGGTACTTCAGAGAACCGGCCAATCCCACCTCTCACTGGGCCCCACCAACCCCATCTCTTCTGTGCCTCCCATCGAGTCCCAGCTGATCCTTTGGTTGCCCTGCACAGCAGAACGGAGCTGGAAAGCAGGTTAGTAGGGTGCTGAGGGAATGGGGATTTTGCAGTATATTCCCACCAAGCCACGCCCACAGAACACCATGCCCATCAAGCCACACCCACAGCTGATCTTCTGTGGTTGCCCTGCACAGGAGAATGGAGCTGAAAAGCAGGTTAGTGGGGTGGGCAGGGAAGGGAGATTTTGCAGTAACCTTCGGCCAGGAGTGGGGAGGGAATAGAGATTTACAGTATCCTTCCCCTGCCATGCCCACCAAGCCACGCCCACCAAGCCATGCCATACCCACAGAACCAGTAGTAAAAAACTTTTTAATCCCACCATTGAATTAAGTTTGAACTAAGCCACCAATTGTCAATCGAGGATTGCCTGTATGGGGCATCCTCGGATTTTGTTGAGTTTCCAGTCTTGCTTGCTCTGGGAAACCTGACCTGTCCCGTTTGCTCCCAGGTTGTTTTCATGATCTGGAATGCCATCAACGACCCTCTTTTCGGGTACCTTCAGGACAACTCCCAGGTGCCCTGCTGCTCCCGCCGTCAGTTTTCGATTCTGTACGGGGCCCCCTTGTATGCCCTGGCTTTCCTTCTCCCGTGGTTTCCTTGGAAGCAATACGAGGAAGACGACTGGCTCTGCGGGCTGCATCTGATTGTGGCCTTGTGCGCCTTTGATGGCCTGCTCACGTTCGTCTTGCTGGCGCAGTGCGCCCTTTTCGCCGAAATCTCCACCCGGCATGAGAGTCGTCTCCAGCTGATTAAGTACAACCAGGTAGCCAGCTTGGTCGGCTCCACCAGCATCCTGTTCTGTGGTTTGATCTCGGCCAACATGGAGCGCTTCGCCTACTTCCAAGCCTTCACGGTGCTGATAGCGGTCATCGCAATGGCTTGCATGTCCTACACCGGCTTCTACAGCACGACTCAGTACGAGCAAAGGGAATCCTTGATGGAAGGGTCTGACCCAGAAAGCACCAAGGCCCCCTCCCTCTCTTGGTCTTCGGTGTTCTTGTTGACCCGCCAGATCTTGACTCAGAAAAACTTCCTGCTTTTTGTCATCATGAACTTTTTCCAAGTCTTCCACTTAGCCTTCTGCAACAATTTCATGATGATCTTTGCAGATAATCTCATCCCAAACGGAGTCCTTTCTTCCTCCGTCCGAAGCTTTATGTACGGGGCAGGTTTCATTTGTCCGCAGGTAGGCAGAAAACTGTGTGTCCATTTTGTCATCTTTTTTTTTCTTAAATGTGTTGAGTCCTAATGTTGTCAGGGCTCCGGCAGTTGCCCCCATTTAAATCATGAGTCTCTAGCTGAATTTCCAAACTTAAAGAAGATTTATTAGGAGTAAACATGCTGGCACTGCTTGGGTGTAGCCTACTCTGAGACACATAATTCATTGTCACCCTTGACCCTGGTTTTCCACCACCCCCTGGGTGTATCGTAATTCATATTTTCCAATGGGACACATCCATAGCTAAGAGTCATCAATCATACTCTCCTGTTAGAATTTTGCATGGCAGAAACTTCGGTCACCTGGAAACTATCTTTGAAAAACATTTATGGAATGCAAGCTGCCCACTGCTCCTCCCTCCCTTTCTGTTGGCAACCGTAAAAAGACCATAGAAATATTTTATGAGTTGACAAACCTACTTTAAGTCCTACTTCTTGCTGGGAAAAATTAAGGGAAGATCTTGGAGAAAAATATGATCCAGGATTATTGTTGTAGAAATGGCCTGTACATACTATTGTGTAAAAGCAAATTGTTGTAGTTGTAATGTTGTTACCTTTGACTGTGCTAGAGAGAGTCGGACATTGGTGCCTTTTTATTTTTTTCTTTCTCACATTACACTATAACCCCCCTTTTTCCTTTCCTCTCTTTACTTTTTCATGTTTTTCTTTCTATTTTTTACTTCGATAAACTAATAAAAAAAATTAACTTGAGAAAAATATGATCCAGGATCAAATATTGGGGGCTACTGATTTCAGTCAAAATTGCCTGACTTTTATATGCAGTGGTACATTGGTACTCAACTGCTTTGAAACACGCTGAATTTGGTACTTTTGATGCAAAAAATTTGTCCCAGTACTCATTGTTTGTTCGGTACTCAACTCACAAGCTACAACCTGTCACTGTTGGCTGCTTTGTAACTCACATTATTCCTTATAGTAGAAATGTGTTAAGTATTCATCGTTTTTGGTACTCATCACACCTCCTGGAACTAATTAAGGATGAGTACCAAAATACCACTGTATATGATTTAATTAATGAAGGAGGTTTTCTCACTTGTTCCCAGCACAAAATGCAGCTGTTTTGTACACATGTATAGTACCCATACAACTGTAAAACATTTGACATACTTGTTTTGAACACAGCATGTGTCAGAATATAATGAATAGTTTTCAAAAAGTATTATTTTGTGGAAATTTTGTTTTGTGTTTCAATAACACCAACCTGACAAGAAATAGGATTTGAGAGTTATCCCTTCAGACACAGCACTACTGGCCTGTTTGCTTTCAAAATATGGTTTCCCCATTTTTTTAACTTTTTTAAAAAAAGTCTATATGCAATTCAGCTTCGGCTTTAATGTAGTTCTTTCTCTCTCTCCTTTTTTTATTCCTGTTCTGTTTCAGTGTCTTGTGCTCCTCAGTCACACTTTGTTAGTGAAATTTGGTTATTACAAGATTGTCTTATTTTCTTTCTACCTGGAAGGAATGGCTGCAATTCTCATGCTCGCTCTGGGTCGAGAATATTACTATTTTCTGGCTATTTATCTCACTGTCAACATGTAAGTAAATATTCACCATCAATTTTAGGAGCTGAAAAATACCGCTGGCAGTTGTAGGCTGCCAAAATGGGGGAGACCAAGAAGATATATACTTTATGGTAATAGACAAACGTGACTTGTGTGGGCCAGTTTATCAGATTATTTTATTTCTTCAGGGTGATGGTTCAAGCATCCTTCAGTCTGTTTAATCTACCATTGGCTGATATTGTTGATGCAGATTTAAAGAAACATAAAAGAAAGTGAGTACAATGCCCCCAGGTTTTTTTAATCATAAATGAAGCAATGGGTATAATTATTACATGGATATTAAATTGTAATCTGTTTCCATTATTATATCAGTTAAACCCTGGCCTGTCTTACATTTCAGATCTCCGCTCTCATCCATGGTCTTTGGAACGAACGCTCTCTTCACAAAGCCAGCTCAGTCTTTAGCTCCGATGCTTGTGGTTTCTGTACTAAATCAATTTGGCTACGCAGATCTGAATAGTAAAGCTGTCGATCCTGACTCCAGGTAGGTGATCAGTTATTATTAAAGTCAACCCCATGTATCTGCCTAAAAGAGTTTTTAAGTTCTGCAGGTAGTCCTTGACTTAATGACCACAGATGGGAAGCACAATTTCCACTGCTAAGCAAGGCGGTTGTTACGTGAGTGGCACCCAATTTTATGACCTTGTTTCGCTGTAGTTATTAAGCGATACAGACAATCAGGAAGCAAATCTGGTTTGCCCCCGTTAAGTCTGCTTGCTGGAAGCTGTTTGGGAGTCATAACTGGTGATCACATGATCCTGGGGACTCTGCATGCCAGTTGCCTGAATTTTGAACACATGGCCATGAGGATGCTTTGATGGTCGTAAGAGCAAGGACTTTTTTTTCCCCAGCAGCGCTGTAACTGCAAATAGTCTTTAAGTGAATAATTGTATGTCAAGGACTGCCTGTGTAGGTTGTTTTTTTTTACACACAGTTTGACTCTTGATTCACATTAGACTGATGAGATGGATCTTAATTCTGCTTGCAGCGATCCATCAGTCTTGAAGGTGACAGACAACATTTTGGTTTTGCTGGCAAAAGATGAGCACAGCTGGGGTGGGTTGCCTGGGTAATCAATGTATAAAATCAATAATGCAACTTGGGGTGGTTCTTCTGAATAATAAACCAGATTTCACTCAGAAAGTTTGGGTGCCAATTGCAAACCAAAGAGAGTAAGGTTAAGGTGGAAAATAAATCAGCATGGACAGGCCATCGCGATACTTGGTTCCATAATCCCGGTGGAAAATTGTAAAATGTTTTCTCCCTAGTCTGTACTT
This sequence comes from Laticauda laticaudata, assembly GCA_004320025.1. Classification (NCBI taxonomy): domain Eukaryota; kingdom Metazoa; phylum Chordata; class Lepidosauria; order Squamata; family Elapidae; genus Laticauda; species Laticauda laticaudata. The sequence continues at coordinate 87,694 of BHFT01005015.1, forward strand.
AGGTCTCCATGATGCCATGTTCTACATGATCTGCCTGGTACCACTTTGCATTACGGCGATACAGATTCTGACCTGGACCCCTTTTTCCATCCAGAATACTCATCTGACGCCAATACAATGAACTGGTGTTCAATTGACAGGTGTCAATGGCCAGAAAGAACACAGGATTTTCATACCTCTCTTGAATGAGCCAATCAAATGCAGCCTGTGCCATTTCGTGATCCTCTGTACTTTAAAATCTTATCATTCTTTATTATGAAGTAGGAATCTTTTTCTAAGTTCCATTGATATGCCAGATAAATGGAGACACATTAAACCTTGCAAAGTAAACTGGATGCATACTCTTAATTTTTTGTCTCACCTTAACACGCAAGAGATAAATAAAATGCCTCCCACCTATTAAGACCCCTCCAAAAAAGGGGGATGAAAAATAAACTCAGGATAGGGCATCTCAACACCATTCCACCATGAATGATTGCTTGAAGGTTGAAGCAGACAAGGAAATATGGAGGACTGCATAACGAGGAAAACCAAGCCTGGCAACATCATAGAAGCTGTTGCTTTATATAGAGAACATCTATACTGGCATATTTATGTTCCAAAGGGCAGTGGTGATTTGGCACGCCACAGTGTAGTTTGTCAGTGGTGGTCAAGGGGGAACTGTAGCAGCACAATGGTGGACAAATCGAAGTGAGGGGCAGAAATTTTTGTAGGAACCTGATGTAAAGGCTTGACAGCAGAAGGAAAGCTGTTTTCTTGAATTTTTTCTCAAGCTGTCGAGCTTAAAATTGAGTTTCCAGGGTCATAGGAAAAATATCTGTTTGGAAAATAGGCTTTGGATGTCTTAAGTGCCATGCCGATAATCTTGTGTTCACTCATATCATCTGATTTCTGTATTTTGTTTTAGCCAATTTTTTTTTCTGCCTTATTTGAAAATGAGATTTGGGATTTCTTTCTATAAAAGTCTTCCATTTTTACTTTTTTCAATAGTATTTGTAATGAATGGAAAACAAATTTTGCTTGATAGGGTGAAATCTGAATTACAATCAAAATAAATCGTACTATCCTTTGCCCAATGGATTGTTGTGTCATTTATTCTTGTAATGCATATATGCAAGCCAATTCTTTTTTTTTTTCATTCTTATTACAACATTGGAGGATAGGACTTCTTAGAAAGACTAAGTTGGGCTTTTTTTTCTTATGTTGTTCTGGTCTATTAAATTCTTCAGCTGTTCCAGGCCAGTAGCTTTTAATACATTATCTTCAAGTTTTTAATCTAATAAACCCTTAGTGCCTTTTATTATGAATTAAACTACTGTATAATGGTTCTAAATGTTTAAATCCTTAATTACTTTCTGCTTGTTGGACGTATTATAGGGAACGCAATGGAACTGGCTTTTATAGGTGATATTTTTGGTGGAGCGTAAGTTGTATAACACCGTTCTATCATTTTTTTTGCTTGCTTGGTAAACTGGATGAACTGGTAACAGAACAAGCTTACAATGAGGAACACTGATTAAGAATTGGAAAAACACCCACATTCACTTAAAACACTTCCTCCAAACATTATTGTTATAAATGATGGCATTTTTCAGTACAGCTCAACTGACTGAACAAAGCTAAGGTACAATTTGTCATCTGTAATAGCATTATAATGTTTTTCCCCCCAGTTATCTGCCAGAATAGTTGCTGATGCCAATGGCTTTTATTTATTTACTGCAACACAAATCATCCTAAAACTATGTTGGCAGAATAAGACAGATCCTAATCAATAGTATATATTGCCCTGGACTTTGTGCTTTCATAATACATAATCCATTTGGCATAATTGTCCAGCTCTTTTAAAATTGGGAATTATGCCAATCCAGCAGTAGATAGATTTAAAAAAAAGGAGATTCCCAGTTATACAATATTTTATTTTTGAATATGTTTGCAATGGAGAATAAGGAAAAGTTCAATATTTTGTAGGCTTTTTAAAAATTTAATCCACATCATTCTCCTCTTCCAACTTCTTGTGGAGTGACTTGGAAACTCACTATTGTCCATTAAGTTCTTCCAATTAAAATAAGAGCGTTTCCACACGCACCCAGCATAAAGCTTTTTTTTTTTTTCCTGTGGGCTGCAAGTAATTTCCAGCTGCTTAAAGTTACTGTTCTGTAAAAGTGGTTTTAAACGTGGAATGTGAAAATGAACAGTTAGGAAAAAGTCTCCCAAACTGGTAGAATAGTTTAGCTTCCTTATGAGCCATCATAGCTGTTCTCATCCATGCAAGGGGCAGCGAGGCTTCCTTTTGTGGGTGATTTTCTTTCGGAAAAAATAAATATTCCTTCCCATTATTCCCATTGGACACAAGTCTCTTCCCTGAGACGCACAGGTGGCTGTTTCGGGGGTGGGGGGGTGAAAGATCATGTTCCTCTCATTTAAAATCCTCCTCGTGTAGGTGCAGTCTATCTGATGGAACACTGTTTGGTGGTCTCTTCCCTGGCGTGACACAAGGATGCTGCTGTTAAAGAGGAAAGGGATGCTTGGAAAGCCCATGAGGATTATCTTGTGTGTGTGTATTTATATATATATATATATAGAGAGAGAGAGAGAGAGAGAGATGTCCCGGGGCATGTGTGTGAAAGGGAACCTCCCCGCGCAGGTCAAGTTTACCTTGGGAAATCAGGCGTTGGAAAGCGTCGTTTTAACGACGGCGGAGGGAGGGAGTGGGGCGGGGAGGTCGCTTTATGACCACCCCGTAGACCGTCAGAGAGCAGGGCATGAAAAGTGGNGTGGGGCGGGGAGGTCGCTTTACGACTACCCCGTAGACCGTCAGAGAGCAGGGCATGAAAAGTGGGGGGGTAGGGGAAGAAAGGAAAGGAACGCGTCCGGGCGTGCGCGCGGGCGCTCCGTCGGCCACGCCCCCCTCCCCGGTCCCGACGCGCGCGCCCCCGCGAAGGGCATTGTGCAGCGGGCGGCGCTGCTCGGGCCGCTCCGGGATTGGAGGAGCGGGCCCGAAAGGGGGTGGGGGGGGTGGCGCGCGCGCGCGTCCCCGGCCGAGTGCGCAGGCGNCATTGTGCAGCGGGCGGCGCTGCTCGGGCCGCTCCGGGATTGGAGGAGCGGGCCCGAAAGGGGGTGGGGGGGGTGGCGCGCGCGCGCGTCCCCGGCCGAGTGCGCAGGCGCGCGGGCGAGCCGAGGGCTCCGCGGAAGGCAGGCAGGCGGCTCGAGGCGGGGCGCGCGTGTGTGCCTTGCGCGTGCGCGTTGCGCGCGAGAAAGAGCGAGCGGGCGGCAGGCAGTCGGGCGCGTGCGTGTCCCTGGCCATCCTGTCCGGCTGGGCCCCCCTTCCGCGGGCCTCGGGTTCCGGCCTCGGCTACGCGCCGGCGAGAAGGGCGCTCAATGGGGATCTCATCGCTGGCTTTGGCCGCCACTTCTGCCTCCTCCGCCGCCGTCATGGAGCAAGGAGGCGGTGGTTGCGGGCGGGGGTGATCGCTCTCCCCTTTCTTCCGTCTCCTCCGCGGGTCCTTTCTTCCCCCATGAGACTCTGCCTGGCCTGGCTGGGCTGCTGCGCCGTCTCGCTGTGGCTACTGAGGAGGAGGATGTGGTCTGGCCCCGCTCGCTACCTCCGGAGCCCTTTATCCCGCTCTCTCTACGCGAACATGATGAGCGGCCCCGGCCACGCAGCGCCGGGCGACAAGGAAAACCAGCAGGTAAGCCTCCCCGCCCCCCCTCCCCACGAGGTAAAGCGATGCCAGTCTGAGGAGAGAGCCTGGAGGGGGGGAGGCTTACCAAGACAGGCGCCCTCTCCCCCCCCCGCCTCCTTTTTGTGGCCTTCAGACCCCCCCTTCCCTTCAAGGGGTGGGGAGAGGGAAGGGTTTCAAGACTCCCAGCCTTCTATTTGTATCGAGTAAGTGGGACAGGTTAGGAGGGGCTGGGGGGATGCCCCTTGCGACTCGAAGGCCCCCTCCCCAAGGAGTCCCCTGACGTTGCCCATTGAGTGGAGGGAGGGATGCCCCCAGCCTGGGGTGTCAAGCCTGGTCTGGCCCCAATGCTGCGCCCCCGCCCCCCGTTTCTTGGATACCCCTTTCCCTTCAGCTTGGATACCCCCCTTTCCCTGCCTTTAGGAAAGGCAGAGTCGCTCCTCCCTCCTTGGTCTAAGAGGGAAGACCCACGGTCATAGGTGGGAAAAGGAGAAGGAAGGAAGGAAGGAGATGAGGGGAAGGTGAAAGGGTGGGAAGGAAGGAAGGAAAAAGGGAAGGAGGGAGCAAGAAAGGAAGGAGGAAGAGAAAAGGAAGGAAGAAGGGAAGGGGAGGAAAGGAAGGAAGGAAAAAGGGAGTGAGGAGGGAAGGAAGAAGGAAGAAGGGAAGGTAGTGAGGAAGGAAGGAGAAAGGGAGAGAAAAGGAAGGAGAAAGGGAGGGAGGGGGAAGAAGTCTGTGTTGGGATATTCCTTCTTGAGTGGTGATCCAGCTGCTTTCCTTCTTGGCATGCAAGGCAGGAAGAGATCCCAAAGGTGCTTTCCCTAAAGGTAACTGGACTTGATTTTTGTTTTTGTTTTCCTTTGAAAATGTTTCCTTTTTGATCCATGAAGCTGCTTCACAGTTCTTGGATAAGAAACAAAACCTTTTCAAAGGCGGGGGGCGGGTGGGGGAATCCAAGAAAGTCCAGTTGCCTTTTGGGGAAAAAAACACCTTTGGCACAACCCTGACCTGGATGATGGAGAATCTCCACAGTCAAGGCAAGAAGCTAAAAAGTTGCCAGGGTCAAGGATGGGATGAGACAAGGCAGGAGATCCCAGGGTTCCCCCACTCCCTGTCTTCTCCTTTCTCCCCTCCCAAATACTAAGAGCAGAGCCTAAGAAATAAGTGAGGGCAACAATAGCAGCACCTAATCCTAACTGGGAAAGAATAGATCAAATGACAGGTCTTTATAGGCTCTGTGACTGAAGGGTAATAAGCAATTAGGGCAATTGAAAGCATTTGCTCAGCCCTCCCCTCCACCTCAGTTTTATGTGTCTGGAGCAAGTGCTGGTGAAGACCCTGAAGATTTAAAGACCCACTTCTCAATTCTCTGATTTTTACATACATACATACATACATACATACATACATACATACATACATACATACATACATACACACACACACACACACACACACACACACACACACACATATATATGCTGTTCAGCTTCCTTCGGGTATTATCCCACGTCATTGTAGTGCTTTTAAAGTTGTAGCAACGTTTCAGCAGAATCTCATCTGCCATCATCATAGTTTGTATACAAACATAGTTTGTATACAAACTCCATACAGAAGCCTGATGATGTAAGTACCCGCAAAAACTTAAAAAAACATATAAATATATATATATATATATAATTATTTTTTTCTTGCCATGCAAATCCCCCTGTGGTTTGATCACGTCCTGGCACAGCCTCCTTTTTCCTGTTTGTGCAGAGCAGTAGTAGTGCCCCTGCTGTGGATGGATAGTGGGGTGGTGTAAATTAGAAGGAAATTAATTTGCATTTCCCCAAAGTTTAGTTTGCAAGACCTTAACTGTGAAAATATCTTTTTTGTTCTTCCTCTGAAAGCAGTTTTATCCAACTTAGCATTCTCCGGATTACAACCCAGCATTCTGAGTCCATATAGCATTTGACTGCCTTGCTTTCTATATGTCATTCATACCACCTATTCACTCATATTTGCATTGTTTTCTTGTTTCTTTCTCACACATTCTTCTTTTCACTTCTTTTCATTGTTTTTTCCTCCCCTTAATTCTTCTTCTCTTTTAGTTACATCAGGGTGACCAACCTTGACAACTTTTAAGACTTATGTACTCCAACTCCCATGGCTGGCTGGGGAATTTTGGGAGTTGAAGTCCACAAGTCTTAAAGTTAAGTGCTGTTTTCTGATTCTGTGTCCCTGGTCTCATCCATCTTATTCTATTTTCTTGGGGTTTTTTTTCTTCCTTATAAGTATTCTACATTCAAGTATTATTATGGGAGCTGTATTCACAAACATCTGGACAGCTCTAATGATATATTATTGATATGATGTACGCCTGACACTTAGTAGTAATTTAATAAATGTAAATGTTTTCAGGTCTTGGAACGTGGGCCAATATCTGCTAGAAAGCTGGAACTTTAAAAGAAACATGATTTATGGGTATTCCACTTGTGCCAGGTAGAATTAGATATACATATGACCTGAAATCTCTCAGTTTTAGGGGGCTTGGATGGGTCAAAAGGCGAGGTGGAGCCGAGAAAAGGCAACTGTCTCATTGTGGACTTTTAAAATGGGTCCACATTCACATGGAATCCACATTCAGTTTTTACTTTTCACTGAATTAGAGCTGTTATCCTTCAGGCTTGTGGGTTGTGATTCAGCTTGTGGGTTGTGGTTCTACTTGGCATACTATTCTTAACATAATTTATTGGGTCAATATGCAAATAGCTGTAATAAGTACAGGTAGTCCTCAACTTACAACAACATTTCATTTAGTAAACATTCAAAGTTACAATGTTGAAAAAAAAGTGTCTTATGGCTGTTTTTTGCAGACCATTGTGGCAACCCCTGGGTCATATGATCAAAATTCAGATGCTTGGCAACTGGCTTGTATTTATGATGGTGACAGTGTTCTGGAGTCACGCAATCCCCTTTTGTGATCTTCTGACAAGCAAAGTCCATGGGGAAAATCACTTAACCACCACGTTACTAACTTAGCAAATGCAATAATTTACTTAATATCTGTGGGTGGCAAGAAAAGTCGTAAAATGGGACAACCTTGCTTCACAAACGTTTCACTTAGCAACTTAAATTTGGGGCTCAATTCTGGTCATAACTCAAGGACTACCTGTATCATCATAGGTTAAATTGATAACAAGCCACAAGTTTTCCTTGTTAGTTCATCAGGAAAAACCTTCTCATGAACATCGGGCTGGATTCTCGATCGATATTCCCACTTGCCTTCTCGCTGCCAATGTTCAAAAGTCCTGGGCTTCATTCATCAAAGGCATTAAAGGCTCCTTACATTTGGCTAAAGACTTTTTGATGACCTATTTGTATTTAATATATATTACTGCAATATGCAGATAAGTCCCAAAAATGAATTGTGAAGTTTAACTGTTCTGAAGCCAAATAACTAAACAATGAGTTCCCCCGTCTGGAGATTGAAAGATTTAACTGGATCCATGCATGGTTTCTTGGCAACAGCATATAGTTGTTCCTTTTTTTTTTCCTTCTGGATTTTTTCTTTTTTACTTCTAAAGCTTGTCTACTGCCTTGGGATATCCACCTAAGTCTTAATAAGGCCTGACAGGATCAAGCAAGTCCTGCCAGCTGCAGAAATATGGCCTAATATGAAGCTTCAACTGCTGTACAGGTAGTCCTCAACTTACAAAAATTCATTTAACCATGTAACCATTCGGAGTTACAACAGCACCGAAAAAAGTGATGTAGGTTTCACACTTAGGACTGTTGCAGCATTCCCCATGGTCACCTGATCAAAATTCAAATAGTTGGCAACTGGTTCGTATTTATGACAGCTGTAGTGTCCTGGAGTCACGGGATCACCTGTTTTGTGGCCTCCTGGACAAGCAAAGTCAGAAAGACTGATTCACTCAACAACCAAGGGTGGGATTCTACAGGTTCGCACCTATTTGCTAGAACTGGTTGTTAACATTCTAAGCAGTTCGGAGAACTGGTTGTTAGCAGAAATTACTGGGTTAATCCTGTAAGGAAGACAGGAAGGAAACATTCTGGTGTTGCTTACAGAAACTGCCTCTCCATTAACCCTTATTACATTCTTGGAAGGACTAGATTTCCTATCTCAGGAACATCTCTGGAGGGTTTTTTTCCTCCTTTGCTGGTATTTTTCTTGTGTGGAGTGACCATTCAAAGTTACAATGGCACTGGAAAAAGTGACTTATGACCATTTTTCACACTTACGACTGATGCAGCATCCCCAAAGTCACGAGAGGCCAGGCGAGGAGTTGCATGCCTCGATGTGGTGATGTTGAGTTGGCCATGCCCAGCCAATAACATGACCACCAAGCAACGTCCCCCTAGTCACAGACCACCAAGCTACGCCCACCACCTAAGCCACACCCACATAACTGATTGATAAAAAATTTGAATCCCGCCCCTGCCTATACCTGGGATGGAGAACCTATGACGTGCGTGCCAGAAGTGGCACATGGAAGTGGCCATTTCTGCCGGCGTGCAAGCCGTCGCTTGGAACAGATCCACTGCGCATGCGTGCACGCCCCCTGCCAGCCAGCCAATTGCATGCATGGGGGAAGACACATGCAAGGAGACATGCGCAGAGGTGCGCAGTGCAGCAGGTGGGGCGTGCATGTGTAGTGGGGTGAACAGGGCGTGCACGCATTGCATTATGAGTGCAGGCATGCACGTGTACACAATTTCAGCACGCGACAACAAAAAGGTTAGCCATCACTGCCCTATAATCAGAGGTGGGATTCAAATTTTTTAACAACCGGTTCTGTGGGCATGGCTTAGGGTGGGTGTGGCTTAGTCATGTGACTGGATGGGCATGGCTTGGTGGTCATGTTATTGGCTGGGCGTGGCCAACTCAACATCACTTACATTGAGGCACGCATCTCCTCGCCTGGCCTCTCATGACTGTGGGGATGCTGCAACAGTCGTAAGTGTGAAAAATGGTCATAAGTCACTTTTTTTAGTGCAATTGTAACTTTGAATGGTCACTCCAGACAAGCAAAGTACCAGCAAAGGAGGGGAAAAAAACTCCAGAGACATTCCTGAGACAGGAAGTCTCGTCCTGCCAAGAATGTAATAAGGGTCAACGGAGAGGCAGTTTCTGTAAGCAACACCAGAATGTTTCCTTCCTGCCTTCCTTACAGGATTAGGCCAGTAATTTCTTCTAACAACCGGTTCTCCGAACTGCTTAGAATGTTAAAAACCAGTTCTAGCGAATAGGTGCGAACCTGTAGAAACCCACCTCTGCCTATAATACAGTCTTGTCCCTTCCATCAAATTATCCAAGTGATCATTGAAAGCTATAATTTCTTCCATTATAAACCTGGGGAATTGAAAAAAACAAAAAAAAACCCACACATGCTTGTCCTAAAAAACAATGGGATTGTTCTAACTTTGGACGCTTGCCTGCATTGTGAGGATAATTCAGCCTTTTGCTGCGAAATTTTGTATGGCTGGGATCCTTTCTTATAAAGCAAAGCTTGACTTGTAATCCACCCCTCCCACCTTCTCAAGAAAAGCACAGAAGACTCACCAGCTTTTATAGAAGATAATTAGAACAGCAGGAAGCCCCTACAGCCAGAGATTAATACATTTCCTGACAAGAAGAGGAAGGGCTCTAAAATGGCCCCGCTGATGTGTCTAAAATTGCTTAAAAGCAGCCTGATTCTGGGTAGCTCCGTCTCGGCCAGAAAAAAACATCCCATCAAGAGTGATCAATTGGGGGAAAGGGAGGGGGGCAGATGTTGATTCTAGGTTTTTGCCTAGAAAGATAATGAAATACATGAATGGGCTGTAATTGTAATTCAAATTCAAAACAATACATCAAATTTTAAGATGCATCCTTTCCCCAGTCCCCACTCGTTTTTTTGGAGCAGGAATATTAGGTTGCTGAATGCCGCGATTCTCTACCATTTCTTTAGCACAGACTTCCTTTAAATACCATTTTTGTGGCCATGGACCCCCAAGGCTTAACTCAAAATTTAAATCATAACATTCTTTTCAAGACTTCGCGGCCCCTATGTGACAACATCATGGCTCTCAAAGAGTCCACAGGTTGAGAACCACTGATCTAATCTGGAAGTAGGACCAGGGGATGCATGATAGCACTGTTCCAATATTTGAGGAGAAGAGGTATGTGTGAGGGGGTGTCAACCTCTATTCCAAAGCATCCGAAGGCCGGACAAGGAATAATGCATGGAAACTAATTGAAGAGAGATTCAACCTAGAAATAAAGAGAATTTTTCTGACAGTGAGAACAATCAACTGAAGGTACGGCTTACCTTCAGAAGTCGTGGGAGTTTCATCACTAGAAGTTTCAAGAAGAGACTGGACAGCTATCTGTCATAAATGGTGTAGAGTCCCCTGCTATGGCAAGGAGTTGGACTAGATGACCTACAAGATCTCTTCCAATTCTGTTTTTCTGGTTGATTTTACTGTGAATAAAAGTTACAAAACATGTTGAAATAGATTCCTGAAGGATAATGGTGATTTTTGCCTCTTAAATGATCAACCAAGGTTCAGAAGAGCATCCTTTCCTTGGCTTAAGTCTTTGTCCCCATAGCCTAGTGTTAGCTACTCTGACTAGCAGCTCATCTCAGCATCTTAAGTCATGAAAACTGATTTATTTGTGTTTTTAAAATTATTTATTTGTTAAATGTATTTGCCGCCTATCTCATCGTGGGGCTACCGGTCTATTGTCCCTGCTAACTGGCAGGAACCAATTAGGATTCCCAACATTGATCTTAGAGATGTTGAGAATTGAAGTTGGGGACCTTCGATACACAAACTGGGTGCTGGCTGGGGGGGCGGGATTCTGGGAGTTGAAGTCCACCCTTCTTAAAATGGCCAAGATTGAGAAACACTTATATATAGATGATAAAGGCTGGGATTTTCCACCCGCAAAGTATATGCATTGGATTGCAATTCTTGTTCCATCTCATGTTCCTTCTGGTTTGGCAGAGCTGCAATAACAAGTCTTTGTTATCCCTTTCTCCCTTCTAGTGGTATCTGTGCAATACGGAGCAGTTGTGTGAAGCCCTTCAGCCTATCTTCATCCAGAGTTACCTTGACCAAGGGACACGGATCTTCTTAAACAATAGCATTGAGAAATCTGGCTGGTTGTTCATTCAGCTTTATCATTCCTTTGTATCATCTGTTTTTAGCCTGTTCATGTCCAGGACGTCTATTAATGGGTAAGTGTGAGACATTGGCCTCTTGGGTTTGATTAAAGGGGGGATAAAACCCAACTTTTAAACAGTTCCTCGTAGACTAGCTAGGAATGGCATCCAGCACGCCGTTGACTTAATGACCACAACGGAGCCTTACTTTTCTACTGCATAGCAAGACATTATTAAGTCAGTTTTGCCTCATTTTACACCTTTTCTCACTGCCATTGTTAAAGGAATCACGGCAGCTGTTAAGTTATTCACACGGTTAAGCCTTCCCCATTGACTTCACCTGTTAGAAGGTTGTAAAGGGGATCACATGACCTCAGGACTAACATGACCAATCCTAAATACATGACAAGATAGATTTTTGATCACTTTGACCCTGCGGATCGTAAGTGTGAAAAATGGTCATAAGTCCCTTTTTTTTTTCAGTGCCGTTGTAACTTTGAATGGTCACCAAAGAATGGTGGCAAGTTGAGAACTATTTGTATATGTTTGGATGACTTCTGTGCCCTCTCTAAATAACAAAAAGTTAATTTCTAAAAGGAAATGGCCATTTTTTAAAATGGGGAGGTATATTTATTTATTGTCTGGCCTTTGTGTGTTGTGTCCAGCCATGCCTGAAAAGGTTACTGGTCCTGGATGTAATTATTGAAACTTGTGGGCTCAATTTACAGTCATAGGTCAAGGACCATCTGTGTAGCTTTCTGGAGATGAATCAATCAATGTCTTAATTCTTGAGAAGGCTTTTTCTTCTCTTCTTCTAGTTTTTCCATAACAATAGGTCCCTCCCCTGTCACCAACGTTGAAGAAAACATGGCCTCCCATATGCCCCCTTCCAAAATAAACTCACCTCTCCCCATCTTTAACCTTTCAGCTTGCTGGAAAGAGGTTCCATGTTTGTGTTTTCACCTGAACAATTTCAGAGACTGCTTAAAATCAACCCAGACTGGAAGTCGCGTCGGCTTCTCGATTTAGGAGCTGGAGATGGTGAAGTCACCAAAGTCATGAGTCCCCACTTTGAGGAAACGTACGTGACCGAGTTGTCTGAGACCATGATTTGGCAGCTTCAAAAGAAGAAATACAGGTAGGATACTAAGACAATGCTGTGTCACTCCGATATGGGTGTTTAAAGCCTATTGATGCTCATATGTGTTTTCTACTGCTGATGTAAGAAAATGAGGGTGTCCAAAAAGACGATTCCCTCGTTCCTTGCATGACCTAAACCTAAAACTAGTAAACAGAAAGAAGCAGAATTGTGCAGTTAAAGAACAAAAATACCCCAGACTTTAATTCCAAACTTGCTAGCTGGGTAAATCTGAGAGCTGAAGTCCACTTACCTTAAAGTTTTGAGGTTGGTAAGCACTGCTCTGTCCTCCATGATCTCTTCAGCCTAGCCTCCACATCAGACCTCTCCACCAGCAGTGGGATCCTAACTGTTCCACTACCAGTTTGATGATTGCACATGTACACCTAACACGCGCACACAGCTTTCCACTCACCAGCTGAGGCTTACAGTGCCAATCAGCTGAGAGGATAAATAGCAATAACACTTAGACTTATATACCGCTTCACAGTGCTTTTACAGCCCTCTTTGAGCGGTTTACAGCCTCTTGCCCCCAACAATCTGGCTCCTCATTTTACCCATCATAGAAGGATGGAAGGCTGAGTCAACCTTGAAGCTGGTGGGATTCGATCTGCCAAATTGCAGGTATCTCCTTCTGGCAGGAGTAGCTTGCAATACTGCACTCTAACCACTGCACCACCGAGGCTCTGTGTAGAAGAGAAAAGCACAGGAATGAGTGGGAGAGCGGATCCTGCACTTTTCTCTTCTCCTCTCAGCTGATTGTCGGAGGGTTTTTTTACTACGGGTCGGCTGAACCGTGCCAAACCGGCAGCATACCACCGCTGCTCTCCACTCTGGCCTCTACAACTGAGTCTCTACCCTGGCCTCCACATCTGGACCGGTCTATCTCTTCTCACACCAGCTGAATTCCTTTGCCTGCTTCTCTCCTTCCTTATTAAATTTACACTTCCATTTGTCCAAAAGCTAAGGAGAATCATTCGAACTGTGGTCTTCTCCGAGGCTGTTGAACTTCAGGTGCTCCCACCAGCAAGGCCAATAGAGAGGGTTTTATTTATATTTATAATAGAGAGTGGTTGAGACTGTTGCTTCACCCTCAAGATGAACGAGAAGTGAAGAATTAACCCCTGGCCAGATATAACTCTTTTTCCTTCCCCGGCAGAGTGCTTGGCATTAATGAATGGCAGAACACGGGATTCCAGTACGACGTCATCAGTTGCTTGAATCTGTTAGATCGCTGTGACCAGCCACTGACAGTATTAAAAGATATCAGGAGCGTGCTGGAGCCAACAAGAGGCCGAGTCATCCTGGCACTGGTTCTGCCTTTTCATCCGTACGTGGAAAATGGTAAGATCTCCCGGATACTGATAGCTCTCAACTGAAAACCATTTATTTAGTGAGTGTTGTCAACTCATAAAATATGTGTATGGTCTTTTTAGAGTTGCAGGCAGAAAGGGAGAGGGAAGCAGTGGGCAACTTGCATTCCATAAATGTTTTCAAAGATAGTTTCTGCCATGAAAAATTCGAATTAGAGAGCATGATTGATGTTTCTTGGCTATGGATGTGTCCCATTGTAGAATATGATATACCCAGGAGTTAGGGGGAAACCAGGGCCAAGGGTGACAATGAATGATGTGTCTCAGAGTCGGCTACACCCAGGCAGTGCCGGCATGTTAACTCTCAAATCCTTTTGGAGCTTGGTTCAAGACTCATGATTTAAATGGGGTTAAGTATCAGAATCCTGACAAGCGTTCAAAGTTACAACTGTACTGAAAAAGCGACTTATGACCAGTTTTCACATACCCCGTGGTCGCATGACCAAAATTTGGCATGTGTTTATGACAGTTATATTATCCCAGGGTCATACGATCACCTTTTATAACCTTCCCAGCTGGCTTACGGCTAGCAAAGTGAATGGGCGAAGTCAGATTCGCTTAACAACCACATGATTCATTGAACAACTATGGCGGTTCACTTAATGGTGGCAAAAATGGTTGTAGAATGGGGCAAACCCATTGAACAACTGCCTTGCTTAGCAATGGAAGTTTTGAGCACGGTTGTAGTCGTATGTCGAGGACTTCCTGTAATCAAATGCTTTTTCAGATATAGAAAGAGAGGTGTTGCATTATTGCAGGAGAAGAACAGACAGAGCTGGAAAGCAGAGTTAAACGTGTCATTAGTTCAGAGTCATTGCGTTGCCACAAGAGATCCAAGTCCAGCTCCCTCTTGAATTCTGTCAACTTTTACCTTGCACCAATTTAGTCCTCATTGTTAGCTGACTAGATTCTTGTGTACAAGTTGCGACATTCATTTACAGTATCTATGCTTTGAACCCAACAAATGTTCCTGGTTATTTGCGCCCGACAATCATACTTTATTCACCCCCGTTGTCTTCTCTTGCAATCCCATAATCGTACGCTACCCATTTTGTCCCAAAGGTGCTTTTTCAAGAGGCAATTGGACTTTCTGGTTTTTCTTTTGCTTCTCATCCAAGAAGCTTCTTCAGCTCTGACTGGATGACGGGGAAGGGAAGGATTTATGTTCCTTGCAGACAGAGCTGGTCATTTGCATCCTTTTTAGAGAGTCGTTGAGGCCACTTGGAGGTTTATCTGTGTCCTCAGGGTCACTTGAGGAGTGCAAATAGGTGTGGAGCCTTCTTGGAACTGCTGCGGGTAAACCTCCAAGAGGCCTCAACGACTCTCTAAAAAGGATGCAAATGACCAGCTCTGTCTGCAAGGAGTATCAATCCTTCCCTTCCCTGCCATCCAGTCAGAGCTGAAGAAGCTTCTTGGATGAGAAGCAAAACATCTTCAAAGAAAAAACAGAACATCCAGTTGCCTCCTGAAAAAAAAAAGAGCACCTTTGGGACAACCTGGATGACTGAGAATCTCCACAGACCATGCACATTTCTGTTTTAATTCTGCTTGCAGCGTCCCTCCGTCCTGCGAACGGCAGCTAACGAAAGCCTCTGTTCTCCCAGTAGGTGGCAAGTGGGATAAACCATCCGAAATTTTGGAAATCAAAGGACAGACATGGGAGGAGCAGGTGAACAGCCTGCCAGAGGTGCTCAAGAAAGCCGGCTTTGCCATCGAGGCGTTCACCAGACTACCATACTTGTGCGAAGGTGACATGTACAACGACTATTACGTCCTGGACGACGCCGTCTTCGTTCTCAGACCAATCTGAAATCGGGAGTCCAGTCCGGAAGCCACCAGCAAATTAAAAACATTTTGATTCTTTGGATGGGTTTGGGTTTTTGGTTTTTGGTTGATTTTGGTGGTTTTGTTTTGAATTTAAATGATTCCTTCCCCGAAGAGGGATTTTTTGGGGGGGGGTTTGCCTAATCTCAGTGGACTTATTGACTGAAAAAGAAAATACTAAATTCCTTCGGAACGCCCTTTTCCCCTCTTTTTGTGTTTGTTTGTTTTTTAAAGAAAAGGACATCTTTTTTTAACAGATCAGAGTTCTCTCCATTAAGGTTTCTTAAAACCCAAGACACGTCTAATGAAATGGAAATATTTTTATACCTAGCCGTTTAGGACTACTGGTCAAAGTAGTTGCCAAGAAATGATGCCAGCCCGGCTGGTTTTCCTCAAGCGAGTTACCGACAGTAGAACCGTCTGTCCGCTCAAACTCGAAATCTGGGTTCGTCCAACGTCAGGCTAGACTCTTTTCTTTCTTCTGTGTCCCTGAAATGATTTGATTCTGTTGGTCTTCAGCACATGTTTTTAATCACGCTAATAAAACTTTTTTTGAGATGGTGCTTGTAGAAAAGCTTGGTTTTCAGAGTCGTGCTGGCGCAGTGGTCAAAATGCAGTACTGCAGGCTATTTCTGCCGGCTGCCGGTAGTTCAATCCTGACCAGCTCAAAGTTGACTCGGCCTTCCATCCTTCCGAGGTTGGTAAATTGAGGACCCATATTGTTGGGGGACAATAGGATGACTGAAAAACGCTTAGAAAGGGCTGGAAAGCGGTATATAAGTCTGCTATCGCTTAGGAAGGAAAGAAGGAAGGAAGGAAGCTAGCTAGCTGTTGGTGGCACAATGTTTAGAATGCAGTATTGCAGGCTGACTCTGCTCAATGCCTTGAGTTCGATCCTGACTGGCTCAAGGTTGACTTGGCCTTCCATCCTTTCGAAGTGGGTCAAATAGGGATCCAGATTGTTGGGGGACAATAGGCTGACTCTGTAAAACACTTAGAGAGGGCTGGAAAGTGGTATATAAGTCTGGTATTGCTCAGGAAGGAAGGGAAGGAAAGAAGGAAGGAAGGAAGCTAGCTCGTTGTTGGTGGAACAGTGTTTAGAATGCAGTATTGCAGGCTGACTCTGCTCAATGCCAGGAGTTTGATCCTGACTGGTTCAAGGCTGACTCAGCCTTCCATCTTTCTGAGGTGGGTCAAATGAGGGCCCGGATTGTTGGGGAGCAAGAGGCGAGCTCTGTAAAGCGCTTAAAGCGGGCTGTGTAAAGCACTATGAAGGCGGTATATAAGTCTTAAGTGCTGCTGCTATTTAGCGGAAGGGGCGTCTCAGTTTCACTTGGAAATGAGGAGAAGGAGGGATGGACAGACAGATGGACACTCCAAAGGCCTTGAAATGAATTGATTGGGTTTACCCAATTACAGGTAATCCCTTGACTTACAACAATTAATTTAGTGACAGCTCAAAGTTATAGTGGCACTGACCTCAGACTGTTTTTCACAGTTATGACCTTTGCAGCATCCCCCTGATCACCTGATCAAAATTCAGACACTTGACAACACTGGTTCATACTTATGACAGTCACAGTGTCCCGGGGGTTACGTCATCCCCTTTTGCGACCTTCTGACCAGCAAAGTCCATGGGGAAGCCAGATTCACTTAGCAAGCAAGTGACTAACTTATCAATTGCAGTGATTCCCTTAACCGTGGCAGGAAAGGTCGTAAAACAGGGCAAAATGTCACTTAACAAATGTTTCACTGAACAACAGAAATGTTGGGGCTCAATTCTGGACATAAGTCGAGGACTGCCTGTATTTTAAGTTAACAATGGCACTGAAACAAGTGACTTACAACCAGTTATTGTATTTATGAACATTGCAGGATCCCAACAGTGATGTAATCAAAATTCAGCATGTATTTACACATGGTTGTCACATAATCACTGCTTGCAACTTTCCCGGCTGGCTTCTGACAAGTAAAGTCATTGAGGGGGTTAAGCCAAGTTCATTTAATGACTGCATAATTCAAACAACTGCAGTGATTCACTTAACTGTGGCAAGAAGGTCTAAAATTCAGGGCACTGCTCACTTCAAAACTGCCTTGCTTTGCGGTGGGAATTCGGATCCCAGTTGTTGTAGGTCGAGGACTGCTTGATATGGTCAAACTTCCAGCCACCGAAAAGCTGCCTTAAGTGTATCAGGATCCGTGCTGTGGAGTGCCCAGGACAGGATCCCTTGGGGCAGTTTCTTAAGCCATTGAAATCATCATCTCCTTTTAATGACCCCATATAATCCCTTGCCGGATGTGGAATCTGGGCAACTGAATGGAGCCGAGTGTTTCATGGCCAGATGCCTTTTCTGTTGCCAATGCGGAGTTATATTCGGCAGATATAATCTCAATGTGCCCAGAGAGAGAAATACCTGCCTCTGCTGCCTAGGATCAAACTCACAACCTCCTGACTGTGAGGACAAGAGCTTCACCTCTAGGCCACCCCAACACTCTTCCTAAGGCCATTGAAATGAGTCCGCTCAGCTTCCGAGCCCCAACTTTGCCTTTCTTCCAGCAACGAAATTCAAATAAAATGCATGCCTGAATTCTATTCTGGGAAGCTGCTAAAATTGCAGAATGACGAATGCTGATTCCATCAAGACTCTAAACCGCACTTGTGTGTGTGTGTGGATTCGCTCCGCTAACCAAAGGAGCTAATTCTTGAGTTTGCCCAGAAGGCCACCTGTGCATTTTAGGTAAGGCCACCTTTCCAGGATGTCAAAAGGAAGAAAAACCTAGGGGGCGCTAGAGCTCAAGATCTACAATCTTTCTATCCTAGCTAGAGACTTGATTGGTTGCCGAGTTGCTAACTCTTCCCTTGAAATAGAAGCTACTTTTAAGTCACCCCTCTTCTGGACAAGCCAGAAGCAAGCCAGCATCAGACAAGCAAGGCAATTCTGCCTCCTTGGGTTTGAAGGTGTTTCTTCCTTTGCTGCTTTTGGGATGATCAGCCACTTGTGGGAGGCCCAGGAGCAAACCAAGAATAAGCCACGAATAGCCCAAACGAGCTATTCAAACTCGGTAGGGAAACCGCCATTGCAGTTAGGACATCAAAAATCTTGTTAATCAATGCTATGAATGGAGTACATAATTTCTGTGGTTTTCTCCTTCTGTGCTTTCTTCCTTCTGGGCTTTCTCCTTTCATCTCTTCTTCTCTTTCTCCTCCTCTTCGCTTCCTCCTTTCTTCTGCTCTTTCCCTTCCTTTCTTCTTCATCTCCTCCTCTTCCTCCTCCTTCTGCTCTTTTTGTCCTTTTTCCTCTTGTCTCTTCTTCGCCTCCTTTTTTCTGTTCTTTTTCCTCCTTTCTCCTCTCTTCTCCTCCTCCTCCTCGGTTCTACTCTTTCTCCTCCTTTCTCTTCTTTCTCCTCATTTCTCCACCTGCTCTTTTTGTTCTCTCTTTTCCTTCTCCTCCTCCTTTCTACTCCCCCCTCCTTTCCCTTCCTCCTCCCTCCCCCCCTTCAACCTCTTTCTTTCTCAGCCCCTCCCCATCACCCTCTTTCTGTCAGCCCCTTTCCAACTCCAGAGAGGTGCTCTCCCCTCCAGCCAAACATTTTTCCCAGCAAACTCTTGATCTGAGGAGGGCTGTAAGCTTCAGGTGAGTCAAATATTGAGATTCAGCATCTTATTTCTGATAGAAGGGAGAGGAAAACCCTCCTGTTCTAGGTGAGGGAGGTGTGGCGAACGATTTGAAGGATGTTTCCATGTAGAGAAATCTAAACTTCTGCCCCCAACTTTGTATTCCCTCCAGCAACAGAATTGGAATAAAATGTGTGCCTGAATTCTATTCTGGAAAGCTGTTAAAATTGCAGAAGGACTAATGGTGACTCCATAAAGACTCTAAACTGGATTTGTGTGTGTGTCTTGTGTGTGTGTGTGGAATGCTTTTGAGGGAGTTACCGAACAAAGGAGAAAGGTGTGTGGGTTTGTTTTTTTTTTTAATCCTTGCCCCAGATGATTCAGTGGTGAACTCTTTAAAAATAAAGGAACAAAATCCTCCGGTTTCCCGTTAGTTTAAAAAGTTTTATTTTTCTATTGGATATTAAATAAGAGAGTTTCCAGGCATAGAAAGAATTAAGTTTCTTCCCATGAATGGCATAGATAACTGCAATTCATTTTTTTCCTCCTTCCCATGTAATGAAGAGAAGGAGAACTTAAGGAACAGAGTTAGGAAAATAATGTTTTCTGAAGGCACCCACAAAACATGTAAGCAATCGAGCTTTTTCAAATGGAGTTTTTTTAAAAAGATTAAAGGATCGCGTGGATTCATAACACAGTACTGTCATATTTGTGGTTTCCTGGAACTAGGTTTGTATGAATTCATACCCTGTGTCCTGTTAACAATGGTTTGGAAGTTAGCAACATTTTGTAACCAGCTGAGATCTGAGGTTTGTTTACTAACCTGCGTTTAAGAAGAACTACTGTTTGTTATATTGTGTGAACTTCATCATGTCATTTTGCTTATGCTTCGGGTATCAGACTAAACCGTGATCAAACACCATATTGTTGTTTAGCAAGGGAGCTCCAAACCAGCTTAAAACATGCAACTTCCTTGGTTGCCTGTCGAAAGCATCACATCAAGAGTGAGAAAACACAAAATCCAAAAGATTGAGGACTAGCAACTTGGAAGACAAGGTTGTAGCAGTGGCTCCTGAAAATGCAGCTCATCGGTAAAGGCTTTAGGCTGTCAAGAAGAGTTAGCATCGGTGGTCACATAAAAAGCAACACTCATGAAATCAATCCATAAAATGATACCGTGTTTAAGACCTGAAATCCTTTACATCAGTGGTTATCTCAGCAGCCTCATGAGGCATGGACTTCCACTCCCAGAATTCCCTGCTGTCCTACGAATATTCTGCATTCCTGAAGTTGAGGGTCTTAAGGGGTGCCAACATGGCATGGGAGTTGAGCGAGTTATTTTTGGTTTCTGCAAACTTCCTGATGCAAAAAAGAAAAAGCATATTTGAGCAGAGAGGAAGACTTTTGAATAGTCAGTGCCCTAGCAAGGAACGAAATTCAAATTCCTATTTTAAATAACTGCTATTTTAAATTATTTTATAATGATTTAAACTTGCCTCTCTCTCTGGTCTGATTTAAAAAAACAAAAATTAACTTTGCTTGTTTGCCTAAGGGAAAATGTGGCCATGCATTCTGAAGGAAATTTGTTAATATTTTCCTTTCCTTGTTGCCATTTTTAAAAATCTTTGTCGCTTTTCTTGTATCTTTTTTGTTGTTTTCTAAAGGTAGGATTTGCACCTGAAGCTGGGCAGAAGAGCAATTTGTAAATAGTTCCAAGAAATAACAAATATAAAGTCTTCCCCCCCCACCTCCGATCTTTCCAAAGGAAAGAAAAACAATAGTTTGCATTAAAGGCAAAACAACATTGCATACTGCTAGTCCTCTATTTATAACCACAACCGGGTCCAACCTTCCCATTGCTAAGCAAAGCTGTTATTAAGTGAGTCATGCCTCATTTTATGACCCTTTTTGGCCATAGTTGTTTAGCAAATCGCTGCAGCTGTTCAGGAAAACTAGGTAATATTATTTTTGGGGGGAGTGCCACTGTAACTTCGGTCATTAAATGAACGATTCTAAGTCTATTTTTGGGGGGAAACACAGTGGTTGAAATCGAAAACTTCATCTCTCAGAAAAGCCCCCCTCCCTTTGCAGGTGTCTGTGAAAGGTAGGGTTTGTTCAGCTGAGCCGCCAGGTAATTTCAAACCTTTCCGTAAAGGAATCAAGGAAAGTCTGCCACAAAACACAACTCAGCTCATTGTTAGGGAAACTGGACACGGAGACACAAGCAGAGAGACGGAGCGGCTTGGGAAAGCAACCCGGGGGCTTTTAACAGGGGCAGCAGGAGAAGATCTAAAACCAAGCCGCTTCCCAGGCTGCGATCCTTATCATCAACAGTTGCACAAAAGGTCCCCGTGGCCCTCAGCTCCGTTTCCATGTTTCCACGTTCTTCAACCGGCTAAATGTGCGGCAGCAGCCAAAAAAGCCAATGCAATCCTCAGATGCATTAACATACAATCAAGATCAAGGGAAGTGCTAATACCACTCTACAAAGCATTAGTAAGACCACATCTAGAGTCCTGAATCCAGTTTTGGTCACAAGAGGAGCAGTACAGCAGTTTGAAAGCAGAAGTACATCGCAACTCTTATCTTTAAAAGATTGTAACTAAACTATCGAGTTTTTGCCCGTGAATATATTTAATTGGAGAACATGATTGATGACACCCAGCCTGCTCAATTGGAGAATCTGGTTTATGATGCACCCAGGGGTGGTGGTGGTGGGGAAACAGGGTCACAGGGAACTGTCAATTCCATGTGCCAGAGTTGGTTATATACAGGGCAGTGCCAGTATGTCGCCTCTAATAAATCCTTTGGAGTTTTTCGAAGTTTGGCTCAAGAATCATTATTTACTTTGGTCCAAATGATTGCTGGAATCCTGACAATATGCTTCTGGCTCTCCACGGTGGAATAAGTCCATTTGGAGACCACTGTGGTCAAAAGAGGATGTCTTGAGGTCCATCAGAAGACAGTGGTAAATTATCTCAGGAACTCTTTTGTAGTCTGTTCAGAGGTACTGACAAGTTCTGGAAAACTGGTAGCAGAAATTTTGAGTAGTTCGGAGAACTGGCAAATACCATCTCTGACCAGAGGTTTTACAGTGTCCTTCCCCACCCACGCCCACCAAGCCATGCTCACAGAACTGGTAGTAAAAAAAATTTGAATCCCACTACTGGGTCCGTTAATTAATTAATGGTGACCCCTGACTCTCAATTCAGTTGGACCCCATTTTTCTTTCTTTTTCTTTTCAAATCGGGCTTCTCAGCTGCTGGAAAACACTCCAAAAATGTTTCTCCTGGACTGGAGAATATTTCTCCTGTTATTGACCTTAGCGAATTCCACCATGGAAGCTGGGAATCCTTCAAATGACAGCCAAGGTGAGATTAAAAAAAAAAACCTTCTATATCACAGAAATAGATCTCAAAAATTTTGGAAGAAAAGAATTGAAGTTGCATGTAGATAACATAGAATAATAATGGCCTTTGGAAGAGAATGTTTGGGTCATAGAAAAGGAGAAACAAGGACAAAATCCGAAGTTACTGTGGGTTAATTTTGACCTCTTTCAAAGTTGTACTATACTGTTTTTCTCTAGTTTAGATGTCTCCATCTCCGCCTTTCTTCATTTTCTCCTCCTCCTCCTCCTCCTCCTCCTCCTCCTCCTCTTCCTCCNTCCTCCTCCTCCTCCTCCTCCATCTCTCCACCTTTCAATTGCTCCATCTTTCCATCTCCAGTTACTTTTAGCTGCTGTTTGAAGCATGAATTACTATCTTTTCAGTTATTTAAGATGCCTTATTATCTACTTTTTTGGAAGCCATTTCTTACATTTTTTAAAAAATAGCTTTCTTCCCCCTCTCCTCTCCAGATCTACCTCCACAGCTACAAAGAACCATGGTCAGTATGTTTGTTTGATAATTTCTGCAACATTTATTTTCAACTTCTGTACACTGCCCTTCAAAACAAGGGTTTCCTAAAGTGGCTTATGACAGCCCCAAAATGCACAAAAGAAAAATAATAATAATTCAAATACACTTAACACACTAAAATGCATGACATTAAAACAATAAAAGCAATAGATTAAATAATAAGTTTCTAACCATGTTTACATTTTTCTAGTTCAACTGTATACAATTCTTTTTCTTTTTCTTTAGGAAGATATCATAACAGGACAGTATTTAAATGGTAATTGGAATTAATTTTCTCTTTCTCTCTCTTTTAATCTCATTTAATCTACATTTATTAACTTTTTAAATACTCCCCTTTTTCAGCTCTCCTCAATATTCTTAATTTCCAAAGGTAAGCATTTGATTTATGTTTTTCAATGATTTAGCTGCTGATGCAGAAATAAAGCTGGTTTGGATCACAGTTACACTGAAATAAGATCCTGCAATTACTTTCTAAATGCAAAAATTGACATCCATATTAAAGAAATATTTGTGCCAAATAACAACCAGCATTTGAATTTTTCGTGCAAAACATGCTCATCTGCAAATGAACCCAATTTTAACCTAACATTGCATGAATCTAAGCCTATGGAAAATTAACATTCATCTAACGTGTTTAGCTTTAGTAACCCGACTACCTTATTTTACACCGTAGGTTTGGTATCAAATGAGGTAGTCTGGTTTAATTTCAGTTTGTGTAACAAACAGTGTAAGTTTCCCACAGGGCTTGGATTTATACAACATAGACACTATCAGAATATGAAAAAATGATTTGTTCTTAATAATGTGAAAGATTTTTCTGTGTTGTTACAAGCATTTCATTTCCATACAATTCTTTAGGGTAAATTACTGGCTTTTTTCCCCTTCTTTTTAGCACTAGTATTTGGACCAAAGATCTCTTCAACCAAATCATGGCACATTGCCATGCTCAGAACTTTGCAGTTACTTATGGAAGCTTACAGGTGGTATAGACTTCATACCAGTATTTTCATTCCAAATTGTTTAAATGTCTGAAAGAGAAAAACTAGAAAGGTGATTTTTCAGGAATATAACACTGGAAAATTGGTTGTTTTTTAAAAAAAACATATCCCATCCTTCTTGACAAGTTATGTCCGAGTTTACCCTGCTCTTCTCTCTTATTGGCTTCAGATGTTCAGTGTATAATTTAGGGAAAGCATTATGACCCAATAATTCAGGATGTGGTTGTATTTTAATGATTAGGGGGCATGATTAACTTTGGGGTGAAGGGAAGGGTTGCCCTGGGGCAGGACAAAGGATGTCAATAGACTTATAGCATCCTGTCCATGGAGAGGCTTTTCTGTTCTAGAACAGGAGTTGCAAACCTTTTGGACTTCAGGGACCACCAAACTCATAATTTTAAATCCTGCAGACCAGAAACCCTGGGAAAATCCCCCCAAAAAAGTCTGCAGGAAAATTCCCCACCCTGTTTTCCTGCCAATCAAACATTCTTCATTTGGGATAGCACGATACATCTCCAGCTCCATCCTTGGGGGAGAGAGAGAGAGAGAGAGAGAGAGAGAGAGAGAGAGAGAGAGAGAGAGAGAGAGANAAAGAAAAACTTCTGCCGCTTTCCTTGCATGCAGCCAAAAGCATAAGAAGAAAGAAACAGAAAGAAGCAGCCCAGTGGCCAGGCAAGGCACATGGGGCAGGTGGGGCAAGTTCTCCCCCTCCATCCTTTCCCCCCTCCCCTCAGTACCTCGTGTAGTTCGCAATGCAAGCAATGCAAGCTTTGTGTTCCCACGGGACATCTGGGTAGCGCAGCCTTGTGTTCCCATGCAGCCTGGATTAATTGCTTTGGGGGTGACATTTCTCTGCGGACCACCAAAATTTTCTCGTAGACCACCGGTGGTCCCCCGGCCCACTTGTTGGCAACCACTGTTCTAGAGGATGGATTTGCTTGGCAAGCATCATCAGAAAGACCCCTGGCATTTGGGGGGGGGAGAGAGATTTCAGTCTCCCCTTCTCGTATTTGAACTTGCAGAACTTTCTGCCCTGTTTTTCAGGAATCAATCACCAATTATTTTGAACATCTTTTCCACAACCCCAGAATGTTCCTTTCAATCTTTCAAGATATGAGTCCTGAGAATTTTCAAACAGCCATGAAATACCTCTTTGGAAGGACCCAGAAGTATTTGGTAAGGCCGGTTGGGTCACTGACAAAAAAAACAAAACAAAACAGGAAAAGTGTACTTTGCATCCCCTCTTCTATCAAATATTTTTATTGTGGGTCTCACTCTGTACCCTCCCAACAACTTTTTTCTCTTAAAAGAAAGACAAAGTACCAAATGGCGTGGAACTCTAATCTTCTGAGCATTCTCACAGCCTATCTCTAAACTAAGATTTCTCAACCTTGGCAATTTTAACATATGTAAACTTCAGCTCCCAGAATTCCCTAGCCAAGCATGCTGAACAACCCATGCTGGCTGGGGAATTCTGGGAGATGAAATCTGTGTATTTTACAGTAAAGTTGCAAAGATGGACAAATTCTCCTGTAAACTATTCCAGTTTTTTTGAACTTTTCTTAAATAGCCATCCTCTTCCTCCTCCTCCTCCTCCCAACCATCGATAATTTATTTTCTCTCTGATGAACGTTAAGATATCTGCAGAACTACAGTTTGATTATGATCCCTGTTGGAGATCTCATTTTTCTTACCATGGCTTAGATTTTTCTCTTGTATCTCCAGGAACTTGGAAATATCCTTATTGATCTACATGGAATCAGAAAGAAAATTTTCCAAAGTCCTGGAGGGAACCGTACTTTGGTCCTTATTACCTTAGAAAAGTGCTTTGCGCTCCTCAATTCTGCTGAATGTGTGGACATCTTAAGCCAGATCCTTCAAGCCTCTTCGGCCACGTATCTCCAAGCCCACAACGTGGCAAGCTTCCCTCAAGATCTTCAGAAGGAGGCATTCCGGAATCTGTAAGTCATTTTCTCAACAGTTTATGATGCCAAAGGAAAACAGTTATGAATATTATTTGCCCAATGAAAGGGAAGGCTCAAGAACTTGAGGTTTATGAATGCCCAGGGACATCACCTTCTAATGCCCAACATCTTCTGAGCTCACCTGATATTCTGCTCCACCTTAGTTGTTTTTTTCTGTAAGTGATTCAGGTTTTTGTTAAACGTAAGATGATGTCATGCAAAATCTGATCTAATCGAAGTACTAATCTAATCTAATCTAATCTAATCTAAGTCTGATCTAAGATTAGTACACAAAATTGTCTGCTACAACTTCCTACTTCAGCTTCTACCACAATAATGCACTGGCAAACAATAGGTACAAACTCAATGTAAACAGCTCCAAACTCGACTGCAGAAAATACGACTTCAGCAACAGATTAGTCAATGCCTGGAATTCACTCTGTGGTTACATCCTCAAACCCTCAAAATTTTAACTTTAAACTATCCAGTATTGATCTCATCCCATTCCTAAGAGGTCTATAAGGGGCGTGCATAAGTGCACCATCGTGCCCATTTATTTGTACTCATTTATTTTGTTTATACTTATACCTGTTTATACTTACATGCTTCTATGTTATGTTCTTACTTCTACTTGTTTTCTCATGCATGCTTGACAAACTAAACTAAATAAATAAATAAAATAAATAAAAATCAAGCTCCAGTTTCTAGCCTTACATTTATTTGTGTTTTGGACTCCAGAACAAGTTGAGACCTCTTTTACTTGCTGGTTATCCAGGCTAAGGCTCTCCCTCCTGTCTCCAAGGCCATTCCCACAGACCATTACTCGGGGTTTCCCACGCTCTAGAAAAATATCGGTTATCCTCTCCATTAACCAGGTTTTAATTAGTTTTAGTTTATTTTAGTTCATTTTGATTTAGTTTTATTTGGTCCTGAGATAGTTTGGCTGGATCCCCTTTTCACCAATGGGCCACCCTGTTTGATTCTTGTGTGGTTTTGGTCCTTCAGATCAGTAATCTTCAAAGACCTGTACGACAGGCTAACCTCAAACACTCAAAGGGCTGTGTATGAGTGGATGATGCAGAACCTACAAACCAACAACACCAGCGGTAAGTGAAATGTGTTATTTATCTGTGTCAGAGGTGGTATTCAGCAGGTTCCAACAGGTTCTGGAGAACCAGTAGCAGAAATTTTGAGTAGTTTGGAGAACTGGTCAATATCACCTCTGACTGGCCCCGCCCCCATCAATTCTCCGCCTCCCGAGTGCCAGCTGATTGGCTGGCTCTTCTTTGGTTGCTCTGCACAGGAGAACGGAGCTGGAAAGCAGGTTAGTGAGGTGGAGAGGGAATGGGGATTTTGCAATATGTCCTTCCCCTGCCACGCCCACCAAGCCATGCCCACAGAACTGGTAGTAAAAATATTTGAATTCCATCACTGATCTGTGTGTATGTGTGGACCCATGCATGGGTCTTTGGGTGTGTCTTTGTGGGCCATTCACACAAAAGTACAGCAAGTAGCACCCACCCAGCCGACAGACACTACAAAAGCTAAAGAAAACGGGACTCTAGTGACTGTGAGGACAGGAGACCACAAGGAAATCTCAGAATGGAAAAGCCAACATAATACCTGAGAACCAAGCAACGTCAACCGGTTTCTTTCCATTGCCAAAAAAACGATATGAATATATCTTGCATGTCCTTCAGGAATTGAGTTTGCTCTCAAAAGTTAAGCGTTTTGATGACGACATTCAGCAGAGGGCACTAGAACAAAACCAATATTGTAATCTGCTTTTTATCTTGCTGATGTTCTAGGCTTAAGTAAGACTGCTGTTATAATATTGTGGCCTTCAAGTTTCAGACAATTCCACGTCTTGGGTCAGCGCTGAAAACCTGTGGATTCTCGGGAGGTATATGGTTCACCTCCCCCTTGAAGAAATCAGGAAAATTAACCCGTATGAAGTAAGTAAAAAGAACCTCTGAATATGAAGAACATTTATGGAAGGTCTAACCTGAAGTGAATCTGCCTTTGCTCATTGCCTTTGCCTTTGCTCAAGCTTGCAAATGGTAATCGCATAATGCAGGATGGTGGAACCATTGCAAATATGAATATGAATATTAATAATATTAAGAGCCGTGGTGGACCAGTAGTTAAAATGCAGCATTGCAGACTAACTCTGCCCACTGCCAGCAGTTCAATCCTGACCGACTCCAGGTAGACTCAGCCTTCCATCCTTCCAAGGTTAGTAAAACAAAGACCTGGATTGTTGGGGGCAAGAGGCTGACTTGGAGAGTCAACTCTCCGGCTTAGAGAGGTCTTTAAAGTACTGTGAAGCGATATATAAGTCTGAGGGCTATTGCTATTGCTCTTGGAAGGAAGGAAGGAAGGAAGGAAGGAAGGAAGGAAGGAAGGAAGGAAGGAAGGAAGGATCCTTCCTCCCCCCTCCTTCCCTCCTTCCCTTCCTTCCATGGTGCAGAGTGGTTAGAATGCAGCATTGCAGGCTAACTCTGCCCAATGTCAGCAGTTCGATCCTGACCAGCTCAAGGTTGACTCAGTCCTCCATCCTTCCAACATGGGTAAAATGAGGAACCAGATTGATTGGGGGCAAGAGGCTTACTTTGTAAACCGCTTAGAGAGGTCTGTAAAAGCACTGTGAAACAATATATAAGTCTAAGGGTTGTTGCTTAATACATGCTGATTGCTGAACAACTGAATTTTGATCATGTGACCACCGAAATGTGAGGACCGGTCAGTTGTAAGTCACTTTTTCAGCAACTACCGTCATGAAATGAATGGTTGTAAGACAAAGACGAATCTGTTGATGCAGTAAAATTAACATATGAGATTTTTTTCCCAATTTCTTTTTCAGTCTATTGATCGAGGAGGCCTATCTATCTCAACTTGATTTTTCTCCTCTACTTAGATGTGGCTGTTTGTCAGCTACGACAATGCAACCAAGCAACTGGATATGGTGTACGATATCACACCTGATCTTGCGCAAGCTTTCCTGGAAAGAATCAATGCATCTGGCTTCGATATGAGGAACATATCCACTTTGTACAGGCAAGCTTTATTTCCTCCAGGATTGCATTTTGAAGAGCTGAGCAACAGTGGAATAGTCTAACCTTGAAGGTTGTGGGTTCTCCATCTGGAGATTTTTAAGAAGAGGTTGGAGAAAAGCTCTTTGTTGTGGACAAATTGGTCAAGAAAATTGGCCAAGAAGATTTTCATCCTCCTTCCAACTTCTAGATAGTCCTGGTGGTTTCTTCCAACTCCATAGTTCCTTGATGTTTTGTGAAGTTGTCTGAGGTGAAGCTTGCAAATTGGTCAAAGCTGCCCCCCTTAATGATGCATTTTGGATGTCGACCTTGGCTCAAGATAATTTGATGACAGATAACAGATAATCAGAGTTGGAAGAGACCTTGTAGGCCATCTAGTCCAACCCCCTGCCCAAGCAGGAGACCCTACCATTTCTGACAAATGGCAGTCCAATCAGAAGAACTTTCAGAGTTCACTACCACGAGGGTGTTGAAGGCTTTCGTTGAAGACAAGGTAACCAACTAATAAGAGACTGTCAGAAAGTTTTTCCTTATTTCCAGGTTAAATCTTTCCTTGTTCACTTTCCATCCATTATTCCTTGTCTGGCCTTCGGGGGCTTTGGAGAATAGCTTGACCCCTTCCTCCTCTCTGTGGCAGCCCCTCAAATACTGGAAGACTGCTGTCATGTCTCTCCTGGTCCTTCTCTTCATTAGACTATTGGAACAAGTTGGGTCCACTTTGCTCATCCCAGCTAGACAGGCACACTATCTATGGTGTGAGAGATACATCTATCTTCTTGAAGGACGTCACCAAGAAGTTCTTCTCAGACTGAAATTCAGCTGCCTGTTATTTTGAGGTGGAAAACACTTCAAGCCTGAAATAGGCTTAACAAAGATAGAAAAGGGGAGGAAAAGAGACAATATAATTTCTCCAGAAGAAAACAAAATCTGCAGGCAGGACAGGCAACTAACCTCTTCTGTTCCTCCTGCAGGCTGGGTTTGCTGGTTTGTTTCTACCATGATTTGTCAGAGATGGATTCCACCATGGCTCGAGCATTGCTTCACCAGATGATTAAATGTCACCAGTTGAGGAGCTTCCAGGCCAATGTACAGAAGGTAAGGAGAGTCTGGGACAACATCATCAGAGGACTGGAGATTAAAACATACAAAGAACGGTTGCAGGAATTGGGTATGTTTAATTTAATGAAAAGAAGGACTATGGTGACATGATAGCAGTGTCTGAATATCTGGGAAGCTGCCACAAAGAAGAGGGGGACAATCTATTCTCCAATGCACCTGAAGGCAGGATGAAAAGCAATGGATGGAAACTAATCAAGGAGAAGAAGAATATAAAACTAAGAAGAAATGTCCTGACAGTGAGAACAATTAATCAGTGGAACAGCTTCCTTCTAGAGGTTGTGGGTATCCCAACACTGGAGGTTTTGAAGAAGAGATTAAACAACATTTGTCTAAAATGGTATAAGATTTCCTTCTTGATCAGAAGGTTGGACTAGAAGACCTCCAAGGCCCCTTTCA
Organism: Laticauda laticaudata; assembly: GCA_004320025.1. NCBI lineage: Eukaryota > Metazoa > Chordata > Lepidosauria > Squamata > Elapidae > Laticauda > Laticauda laticaudata. The sequence continues at coordinate 117,923 of BHFT01005015.1, forward strand.
ACTCTGTTATTCTGTTACTACTGCTGAGAGCTTTCTAGTGATGTCTTGACTTTAAAACCATGTGTTCTAAGCTTCTTGGCATCAGCTTTCCAAAATATTATGGGTTTTGGGTTTTTTTGAATTTTTAAAGAAGCTTTATTAAATACAAAAAGTTAAAATACACAAATACAAAAGTAAAAAGAATATAAAATTGTACAAATAAGTATCATAGCAAATTCTATAGTGCAACCAATCTTATTTTCCTCTAGTACAGTTTGATTTAAATATTCCTTCTAATGGGTTTTGCTTTTTATTATCCTTGGTGTTCTTGGAATGGTTGCAGCTGAAGTCCCAACTTCTCAACGTTGCCGTCCGAAACCAGACGTTGAATGACATTCTCGGCATGCTCTCCGATGCTGTCGTGGGTCTGGCAACCAGCCAGCTGGAGTCTCTGTCCCCCACAGCCGTGCATTCTGCCATCTCCACCTTAAACCAAGTCTCCAGATGGGCCAGGAGCCAAACTATAATTCTATCCAGCAAATACTTGCTTTATGAAAAGGTATGTTTGATTGTCACAGGCATCAGTTTGCTTTTGATGACAAAACCCTTTTGTTGTGGTGTTCCTTGAGATGAGATTGTTAGTTAATTCCCAGCCCATTGCAACGCTTGCTGATTGTGTGCAAATGGTGGTTTGCTCAACCGTTTTATCAAATAAGGACAATTGGCTAGCTTCATGCGATCCTTTTAGCCATCAATCCTGGTTTATGTCTTTGATTCCCTTGTCAGGCATTGTCGTTTCACAATGTTAGCCAAATGGGAGCTTTAGCACCTGGCATTGACACCCTGTCCTTCTACAATATGAACCCCAACGAACTCTCTCAGGCCATCCAGAGCGTCTTGGCACACCGGGCAGTAGATCTGTCTCCAGCTCAAAGACAAGGAATCTTCCGGAAGGTAAGCGCTTATATTTCTGAGCAGTGGAGAACGTTTGAGTGAGATGGAGACATCACAGATTTAGGACCAGAAATATTTCCTCTCCACGTTCTACATTTCAAACAATCTCAACAAGAGGACTAGCTTCAGAAGTCTTAATGTAACACTAATTCTGTTGTTGTTAATTGCAAAGTCATGTCTGACCCGTCACAACCAGTGGTGGGAATCAAAAATTTTTACTACCTCGTGTTGTTCACAATGCAAGTGATGCAAGCCTTGTGTTCCAGCGGGCCATGTGGGTGTCACAACTGTGTGTTCCCACACAGCCTGTATTAATTGCTTTGGGTGGTGCTCTGGGGGTGACATTTTTCTGTGGACCACCAAAATTTTCTTGCGGACCACCAGTGGTCCTTAGCCCACCAATTGGTGACCACTGGTCTGTGGTTCACTGGAACACAAGGCTTGCATCACTTGCATTGCGAACAACATGAGGTAGTGAGGGGAAGGGGGAAAGGGTGGAGAGGGGGAACTTGCCCCAGTTGCCCCATGCACCTGGCCTGGCCACTGGGCTGCTTCTTTCCACTTCTTCCTTCTTCTGCTTTTGGCTGCACACAAGGAAAGTAACAAAAGTCTTTCTTTCTCTCCCCCAAACTCCACCAGAAATGAATCTTTGGGATCTTGCAAGGCATCCTGCTCCAAGAGGCTGCGCTGGCAAAGACTCATTTGACCACCTCAAACCCCCTTTCTTTCTTTCTGAAGACGACGAAGACGACGAAAGGAACGTACTTCGGTTTTCAGAGACTCTTCCTCTGAAACAGAGCTGGAAATGGTATCCTGCGATCCCAAATAAAGAACGATCGATCAGTAGGAAAACAGGGTGGGGATTTTCCTGCAGACTTTTTTGGAGATTTTTCCAGGGTCTCTGGTCCATGGATCCCATCTCCTAAGGTTGTTTCCACAGATGGTGATAGACAATTTTCAAACGCTTCCCTTTCTCCCCACAGATCCTGGCCTCCTCGCCACTCATATCAGTGCTCCCCGATCTGCCTGGTGCCTTTTTTACTGAGGTCTCCTTGTTCGATTTATGGAAGGCAGGCAGCTTCAATGCATCATTGGTGAAAAAAAAAGAGCTGAGGCCAAGCCAGGTAATCTTGCAGAGCGACAAGTGGGGGAGTGCATGATGGCGCTTTGGGGACATCTTGGGTTTGACAACCGGGAAGTGGAAGAATAGAATAGGATAGGATAGGATAGGATAGGATAGGATAGGATAGGATAGGATAGGATCTATTAAGAATAGAATGGAATGGAATCCACGAAGAATAGAATAGAATAGAATAGAATAGAATAGAATAGAATAGAATAGAATAGAACCAATGGAACAGAAATTGCCCTCGAAAGTTGTGGGAGCACCATCAGTTGAGACTTTCAAGAAGAGATTGGACTGCCATTTGTCAGAAATGGTGTAGGGTCTCCCGCTTGGGTGGGGGGGTTGGACTAGATGACCTACAAGGTCCCTTCCAACTCCGATTATCTGTATCTGTAAGAATAAAGCTGGAAGGGACCTTGGGAGTCTTCTAATCCAGCCCCCTGTTCAACCAGGTGAACCCACACCATCTCAGACAAGTAACTGTCCAGTCTCTGCTTAAAAACCTCCAGTGACGGAGCAGTGCGCCCAAGATTTCTGGTGGCAAGCTGTTCCACTGGTTAATTGTCCTCACTGTTAGAACATTTCTCCTTTATTCCAAATTGCTTCTCTCTTTGGTTAGAGGACAAAGGGAGCCATTCTCCCACACCTTGGCCCTAATCTGGATATTCTCCCAATCCTCATTGTCAGAGAGGGGCCAAAAAAAGTCAAGATGGCTCATGCATCCATGCGATGGAAGCTCGTCCCCTGATCAGTGTCTGTCACCTGTCAAAGAGGGTAGGGCTTTGATTGCATGGTTATATGCTGGCAGGGGAATTCTGAGAGTTCAAGTCCTTCTATTTTAAAGTTGCCAAAATAAAAAGAAAATATACCTGTAATATACAGATCCTTTATCTATTTAATTTCAGGCTTTGTTTCTGTATGAATTATTGTCAAGGAAAACTTCCCTGTCTAATCTCTTAAGGTAAGGAAGCCTCCTCTGGTCTTTAATCCTTATGTTAGAATGAGAACAGAAGATCCTTATTGAAGACAACATTCTAGACCTGACATCCTCTAGAAATGTGGTATTACAGCACCCATGCTCCTTGACCCACTGGCCATGTTGGTTGGGAATTAGGATACTTGTAATGGGACTCTTTGGAAAAACACAACTTTTTTTTTCAAAAAGTTTTTTATTTTTTACACATCTCTTTATGTGAGTAACATGATTCCAGATTATAACACTTTTGCGTAATCATATTTTCATTTCCACCAATCTTATATAATATCATCTCATCTCATTATCCATTTCACTTATCATTAAAGAAATTTCCATTTTATATTTCAATTTATTAATTCAATATCAATATCATTTCATCCAAATATAGATTCCCAGTTCTTTACCCCCTATTATTTCCATTTTTAGCTTACCACCTATTGTTCTTGTTCTTAATTTTCTCTAAACCATTTATATAATAATAAACAATCTAAAGAAAATCAAGAATAAAGCAAAACCAATATATTTAGGATCCACATAGTATATCCCCTCAATCTATCTAATTTAATAATTCATTCCCCAACTTTAAGCATATTAACATTAAGTAATCAACTGTACATTTTAAGGCATATATATTTTAAGGTATCCCCCCCTTAAATTGCTAGAGTAACTTCCTAATATATCTCATTTCATCTTAACTTTTCTTTTAGTCCTTAATAGTCATACTTTTTCCTTTTCTACTTAGCCAAAATTTATATTTTTTAATACATTTAACTTTTCTTAGGAAAGACACAATTTGAAAGACCAGATTTTGATCCTAACTTAGAAAACGTTACTTTTCAGATGTGGAGTCTAATTGAATGAGAGGGAACCTTCTCAGCGTTAAATTCGATCTTACACAATTCTTACTTTGTATTTTTTTTCTTTTCCTCCAGTAATGGACAGCTGTTGAAAGGAATGACCTGCTGGCACATAGAGAATCTGAGCCCAATCTCTCTTTTGAATCTTTTCCACAGATTTGAAACGCAGCTTCATTTGCTGTCCCCTTTCCAGGTCAAATATGAACATATCCTAATATGTTTGTTTTATTTCCAGCAGAAGATCTGTTTAGTATCTTTGGATCGTGATTTCAGACATGCCCCTGGGGCAAATTAAATACTTGCAATTTGCATTTTAAAGAGAGTGCCTTTTTAAGGAGAATTGCATTTTATGGAGAGATTCAATTTGGAAATAATAAGAAAATAATTTATTATTATAAGAAATAATAAGAAAAACAACCATTGCTTCCTGAATACTGCACTTTTCTGAATTTGAAAAGATCACACTTTTATCAACAAGCAAATACATAAAAGCATAGATGTTTGATTTCATGTGTGTGTGTGTTTAGTACACATCATGCAACACACCAAAATGCATCATATCAAATTGCTTGTAAATTATGTTTAGAGACTCTACCTGGAATGTGCCAAGTTTTTTTAAAAAACATAATTGTGCAGAAAAATGACAATGTTAGTTTGAGATCATGTTGACTAAGTGTGAAATTGACTTGACAATGGATTAAAATTACTGACATTTGTTGGCGTATATAGAAAAAAAAAGGTCCCTCAGGATTATAGCTTTTTTGTTTTGTTTCTATGCAATTACATTTGAAAAATCCTTTTTGCAGATCAATTGTTTGGCTTGGAAATTCTGGACAATTTCTAGAGCATCTGTCCCTCCCTACCTCTTAGCTGTGCTTCCGTAAGCCATTCTTTTTAATTACCTTCCTTTTCTTTTTTCTCTTGCTGGAGTGAAAAACATCATGAAAATTATAGATCTTTATAGTGCCCAATATGCATGTAGCATTCCAGCCAATATTCATTCATTTCTTTCATGGTTTTCAAAAAAAAAGTATTTATGATAGTTGCTATGTCTCCAAATAATGAAAACCTTTTAATTGGATTTTAATTATGGCATTTGGCATTTGGATTTGAAAGGACTATATGAAAGACCAAACATTATTTCATTGCAATCCTGATAAAACTGCTGCTAAATAAACACACAATGACAGTTAGACTTCAATTTCTGAGATGAATGGAGATTTAAACCCAAGGAATTTAGCAGTTGCAAAAATTTCCTTGTTTGCACTATTATTACTAATTGGATTTGAGGCTAAGTGGCCATTTTACTAATTCTTTGGCAGAGACACGATTCAAATTTATTGACATAAAAGCTCAGCCAAATACGAATAGCTGGTTGAATTTCACATTCAAATGTATCCATATAACTTATACTAAAGGCTGCAAGATATTAATACTGTATTTTTTTTTATTAAAAAAGGTCTTCGATCTCTGTTTTGCAGAAATGGCTAATTAAATTATAGAAATATGCTTTCCTAAATCAGATGCAAAATGTCATTCCAAACTGGAAACCATTTCAACCCTGAGCTACAAATATTCTCCTTTAAATTGGAAACCATTCTTGGACTTGGCTGTTACATATGGTACCCTCACCAGAACATTTGGGTTTCTTTTCTATAGAATCATATTTCAACTTGATCTATAATTTTCATTACTAGTTTAATGTTCACTCTTTGCGGTTCTGTAACAGATTTCTGTTTTGCTAACCAAGTCTGTTCCGTTGAAAATTTAATAGGGATAACCACTTGCAAATTATCATTTGTTTTCTTTTATGTTTTGTCTGTCTTTCTCTCTCGCTTTTTCTTTCTTTCCATAAAATTTTACTTAAAAATCTATACGAGCAGCAGGTGGACATAATAACCCTCCTGAAATCAACAAGGGTGCATTTCTGATTCAGCTGCTCTCAGATGTAGGTTAGAACAGTGGTCGCCAACCAGTGGGTTGGGGACCACTGGTGGTCCGCAAGAAAATTTTGATGGTTCGCAGAGAAATGTCATCTCCAAAGCAATTAATCCAGGCTGCACGGGAACACAAGGCTGCGCTGCCCACATGGCCTGTGAGAACACAAGGCTTGTGTCGCTTGCATTGCAAACAACACGAGGTAGTGAGGGAATGGGGAAAGGGCAGAGGGGAGAACTTGCACCCCTCGCCCCATGCACCTGGTCTAGCTACTGGGCTGCTTTTTCCACTTCTTTCTTCTTCTGCTTTTGGCTGCATGCAAGGAAAGCAGCAAAAGTCTTTCTTTCTCTCCCCCAAACTCTGCCAGAAATGAATCTTTGGGACCCTACAAGGCCTCCTGCTCCAAGAGGCTGCGCCGGCAAAGACTCATTTCTGGTGGAGTTTGGAGGAGAGAAAGAAAGACTTCTGCTGCTTCTGCTGTTTTCCTTGCATCTCTCTCTCTCTATCTCCCTCCCTCCTTCCCTCCCTCTCTCTTTTCCCCTGAGAATGGAGCTGGAGATGGTATCCTGCGACCCCAAATAAAGAATGATAAATTGGGAGGAAAACGGGGTGGGGGATTTTCCTGCAGACTTTTTTGGGGGGAGTTTCCCAGGGTCTCTGGTCCTCGGGATTTAAAATTATGAGTTTGGTGGTCCCTGAGGTCCAAAAGTTTGGCAACCCCTCGGTTAGAGAGAAGAGAGAAATAAATTCCATCTCCTTCTCTGTAGTTTCTACATGTCCACAAAGTGATCTTTGGAAAACTTTCTCTTGATAGTGCTGAGTTCCTGGAATCTGTCACCGGATCCCGCTGCGTCCCTTTTCTGATCAGTTTGGGAAAGACGGACCTTGATCACCTCGTCTGGAACCAGCAGAAGAAGAGAGCTCTCCTGCAGAAAATCCAGCGCTGCTTAGTTAAGAACATCCATTGTTTCAATTCCCAGTCTGTTTCTCATTCAGCCTGAGGTACAGGTTGTCCTTGATTTACAACGGTTTGTTTAGTGACTGTTCGAAGTTACAACGGCACTGAAAAAAGTGACTTCTTCTGACCATTTTTCAAACTTACTGCATCCCCATGGTCATGTGATCAAAATTCAAATAGCAATGGCACTTAGACTTATATACCGCTTTGCAGTGCTTTCCAGCCCTCTCTAAGTGGTTTAGAGAGTCAGCCTCTTGCTCCCAATAAATATGGCTTCTCTTTTTACCGACCACGGAAGGATGGAAGGTTGAGTCAACCTTGATCAAACTCCTGGCAGTGGGCAGAGCTAGCCTGAAACTCTGCATTCTAACCACTCCACCACGATATTGTGTTCCTTCCTTCTTTCCTTCCCTCCCTCCCTCCTTATTTCCTTCCTTCCCTCCCTCCCTCCCTCCTTCCTTCCTTCCTTCCCAAGCAATAGCAGACTTATATACCGCTTCACAGAGCTTTCCAGACCTCTCTAAGTGGTTTACAGAGTCAGCCTCTTGCCCCCAACAATCTGACTCTTTATTTTACTGATCTCAGAAGGATGGAAGTCTGAGTCAACTTTGAGCTGGTCAGGATCTAACTTCTGACAGTAGGCAGAGTCAGCCTGCAATATTCTAATCATTGTGCCATGGAATCATTGTGCCATGGGAAAGAAGGAAGGAAGGAAGAGAGGGAGGAAGGGAGGGAGGAATAGCAATAACAGTTAGACTTATATACCACTTCACAATGCTTGTACAGCCCTCTCTAAGTGGTTTACAGAGTCAGCCTCTCACCCACAACAATCTGGGTCCTCATTTTACCCACCCTGGAAAGGATGGAAGGCTGAGTCAACCTTGAGCGAGTCAGGATCAAACTCCTGGCAATGGCAGAATTAGCCTGCAATACTCCATAAAAATGTTCCAGATGCTTGGCAACTGTCTCATATTTATGACAGTTGCAGTGTCATGGGATCCCTGTTTGTGACCTGACAAGCAGTCAACAGGGAAACCAGATTCACTTAACAACTGTGTTACGAATTTAACCACAGCCGTGATTGACTTGACAACTCTGGCAAGAAAATTAGTAAAATGGGGCCAAATTAACAATGGTCTCACTTAGCAACAGAAATGTTGGCCTCAATTGTGGTCGTATGTCGAGGACTACCTGTAAGGGCATGCAGGAAAGGCCTGGGGAGGTGGAGAAAAGAGAGGCTGCCTAGGAAATGGTTAGATAAGAGGGAGAAGAGCAGTGGTGGGATTTAAAAAATTTACTACTGGTTCTGTGGGCATGGCTTGGTGGGCGTGGTGTGGCTTGGTGGGCATGGCAGGGGAAGGATACTGCAAAATCCCTATTCCCTCCCCACCCCACTAACCTACTTTCCAGCTTCATTCTCCTGTGCAGGGCAACCAAAGAAGGCCCAGCCAATCAGCTAGGACTCGGGAGGTGGAGAATAGATGGGGTTGGCAGGGCCAGTCCGAGGTGACATTTGCCGGTTCTCCGAACTACTCAAAACCGGCTGAATACCAACTCTGGAGCAGAGCTCACAGTTGCATTGTGGGTGGAGCAAGAGACTCAGGAGGGACCCTCCCTCATTTCTATGCCTCTTAGCTAAGCGGCTGAATTGATGTGTCTTGTTTCAGGATGGCTCGGTGGCTGATGAGTATACTGTGGACTTGCTGGGCAATCTCCTTTGTCATTTGTCCCCCGCGTTCATCTGTGAGAGGGTTTCTCCAGAAGTGTTGGCAGTGATCCTCCACCGATACAGCCAGTGCCCCCATCTCAGCTACAGTCAGAAGATGGAAATTCAGCAGAGGCTGATTGTACTGCATGGGTAAGTTCTTTGCAGGCTCCCATTGAGTAACAACAGCCAAAGAAGAGCATGATGGCTTAACGATAGTTAAAGACTCTGAGCTTATTAGTTGGAAAGGTGACAGCCCAAGTTTGAAACCCAAGCAGCGAGCCACTGGGTGAGTTCCCGTTCCTTGCTCCATCTCCTGGCCACCTAGCAGTTCAAAAGCATGCAAATGCAAATAGATAAATAGGTACCACAAGCAGTTTTAAAGCATGCAAATGCAAGTAGATAAATAAGTATCACTATCAGTTTAAAAGTATGCAAATGTGAGTAGATAAATAGGTACCAATAGCAGTTTGAAAGTATGCAAATGTGAGTAGATAAATAGGTATCACGAGCAGTTTGAAAGCATGTAAATGTGAGTAGATAAATAAGTACCACTAGTAGTTTGAAAGTATGCAAATGTGAGTAGATAAATAGGTACCACTAGCAGTTTGAAAGCATGCAAATGAGAGTAGATAAATAAGTACCACGAGCAGTTTGAAAGCATGCAAAAGCAAGTAGACAAATAGGTACCAGTTCGGTGGGAAGGTAACAGTGTAAGGCATATAGCCATGCTGGCCACATGACCATAGAAGCGTTTTCAAACGGCTAAGAAACAGAGATGAGCTAAACATGACAAGCCAGGTAAAATCTTTACCTTTATCATTTTATCCAAAAAAGCTGCTAAGTACAAAGAAACTCATTGTTTTTCTAGCCCGAACTCTTTACTGCAAACACTTCTTCCCTCACCTCTCTTCCAACATTGGAATCTTACGTGTACATTTAAAAAAAAAATGGTGGCAAATGGAAAGTTTTCTTTTTACAATTGAGATTCCAATATTGTTTTTCCAGCTCCCCAAGAAACTGGACGGCTGAAACAATTAAAGACCACGGAGCTTTTTTGCTGTTGTTGCCAAAGGATGACTTGATTGCCTTGCTTGAAAAGGTATGAATGATGCTAGAAAGAACAGAGAAGCAGGGTGGTGAATAAGCAGGAGCATATAGGATTAGCATGGTGTGTGAACTTGGATGCTATTTCTTAGCTTAATCCAGCCCATAGAGTTTGTAGTGTAGGCAGAATTCCCTTGATCTTCCTGATCTCCTGGAAAGCTGAGTTAGGAATAAAATGGATGGATGGATGGATGGATAAGAGTCTGCTTTGTTAAGGCTGAAAGTTGGCATCACAGATGAACGATGACCAACAGTCATCACTGATCAGGAATCCACAATCAAATAAAATGTGACTTAGCAGAAGGCAAGGAAACAAGACATGGATACAACCCCCCATTTGTCTGCCTTTAAAATCTTCCTTCATAAATCTTATTCTTTTCTTCTTAGTTATGTTCCTAAGTAGTGATGGGATTCAATTTTTTTTTTACAACCAGTTCTGTGGGCGTGGCAGGGGAAGGATACTGCAAAATCCCCATTCCCTTCCCACCCCACTCACCTGCTTTCCAGCTCCGTTCTCCTGTGCAGGGCAACCAAAGGAGACCCAGCTGATCAGCTGGGACTTGATGGGAGGCAGAGAAGAGATGAGGGGCAGGTCAAGTCAGAGGTGGGATTGGCACTACCTGTTCTCATGAACCGGTCAGAACTGGCTGAATACCACCTCTGTTCCTAAGGCCATTTCCCTTCTAGTGACTCATAACACCTCCGGTCATCACTGAAATAACAACATGACAAAGTTGGAAGGAACCTTTGAGGTCTTCTAGTCCAACTCTGGTTAATTGCTTTCACTTGCAGGAAATTTATCCTTAGTTCTAAGTTGCTTCTCTCCTTGATTCATTTCCATCTGTTGTTTCTTGTCCTGCCTTCAGGGGCTTTGGAGAATACTTGACCCCTTCTTCTTTGGGGAAGCCCCTCAAATATATTGGAAGACTGCTGTCATGTCATCCCAAGTCCTTCTTTTCACTAGACATACCTAATTCCTGCAACTGTTCTTACATTTTAAAACCTGTTGTAATTTTGCCACAAGGATTGGATGTCTCTAAGACAAGCTAGAAAGTTGTCATGCCCTTGTTGAGTCTGACTCTGAGGGGGAGATTGAGCAGCTGACAGGGAATGGGAGTGTGGCACAGTCTGGCTGGGCATTCAGAGGAAGACCCAGGGCTACCCTCTCTTCATCCTAAAGCACGCAGGGAGAAATGGAGAAGGGAGCAACATGGCTTACGGGAGAGAAAAGGGCCCTAATCCCTTTCATTAGTTGCAGCTGGGAGAACAGGATATAAGTGGAGCGTTTTACACAGCTCCTTGCTGGAAGCAAAGTATGCATTGTATGCAAAGTATGCATATGTATGCATATGTATCTTGATCAAGGCTTATTTGGGTTTTGGCGTCTTCCCAATTGTGGTTGCTGTGTTATGTTGTGGAAGTCTGCAAATTATCATTCTGGCCTGCTGTGTTAATGACTTCAGTATGGTTTGTGTTGGGTTTTTTTAATTTCTAATTATCTTTACTTTGGGTTTGGACTGCATTTACTCCTTTCGTAGACTGCTTTTGGAAGAATTTAATATCCAGCCGAGGATAATTGGACATTGGAGCCCAAGTTGGAGGCATTGAAGGGAATTTATTCTACTTCTGTAACTTTGTTATTTTTGTGTCACGTCCCGGGTCATCATAAAAGCGCTGGTGGGGAACAAGAGATATATTTTATTACACCTTCTTCAGGGCCTTCGATCAAAGCAAAGGTGACTTACAATCCTCATTATTTTATTTTATTTTTCATTCCCTCCTGAAGTTTCCGGACTTCATCTCAGAAGTAGCATCGAAAACCTCCCAACGGCTCTCTACCCCCAAACAGCTTCTCTTAGCTCAATTTGAATCTCTTTATGCCTCCAGAATTCTAACCCAACCATCAAATTCAACTCCCGGTAAGCAATTCTATTCTTTGTGACTTCTTATCTTGTAAGACCCAACTGCTGATTTCTTTGTATCACTGTTCTTTAAGATAGGCATCACATTGGTACCTGTCAAAACTTGGATGAGTTCCTCGGAGTTTTTTTGTTTTTTTTTTCAATCAGGAGGCATAAAAATAAGTCAATATTTGCAAAAAGGCGTTTGCTAAACTTCTACTCCATTTTTTGTTGTTTTCGATTGAAAAAATAATAATAATTTAACACCTTAGGTATCTCATTTGGGTGAACAATTTTGAAGTGCCTCCATGTCATTCCATTTTTCAGACTGCGAAGATGTCATGGCACCCTCTTCGGAAGAGATTATAAAATTATCAGAAGCCAACATGTTTTGGTCCATCCAGGAACTGAACTGTATGGAAAGCAGGACGTTTGCTCAAACGGTGGAAATCCTTGGCCAAGTGCGTCATTTTAACACCTCGCAGCTTGCTGTCTTGAAGGAAAAGGCTAAACAGGTAAAGGGAATGGAATGGGAATTCCTTGTTCAAATCCAGGGACCTGCCAAGGGTGGGCTTCAAAATTTTTAGCAAGGGGGTCTCTGCCCTAATGACTAGCTGGGTGGGTGTGGCTGGCTGGGCGTGGCTGGCTGGTCATGGGATCAGGTGGTTGTGTGATCAGGTGGTTGTGTGATCAGGTGGGCATGGCTAGGTGGTCATGTGACTGGGTGGGTGTGGCCAACTTGACGTTGCTTCTTTGCCCTAATTACCTAAAAAAACATATATAGCAAAATGTTGTTTATTATTTCATGCATTTAGCACTTAAATAAAAGACTGGGTGAAACCAGGCTTAATAGCAGTGACTGTGAGAGGGATCTTGGTATCTTAGTGGAATTTATGGTGAGTTACGTGATTCTTATTATTTGGGAATTAATCCCCTCGGAGTCTAGTGGCTATGCTATCTGATTTTCTCCATGGCTCTCCCTCGCAAGTGCTGAGTGGATTGTTTATCTAGCTTGCAACACTTTTACCAGGTGTGAAATGCTCTTGGAGGAATGCCCAGAAGTTCAATTAAGCCTATTAAAAGGTTTCCCTTGCTGCTTCTATTTCTGAGGTTATTGGGGGCTCTCTGACGCCCGCAGAGTCTTTGCTAGGGGCTCTCCTGAGCCTGTCATGCCCCTGGTGGAGTCTGACTCTGAGGGAGAGGAGGGACAGCCAACAGGGAGTGGAAGTGTGGCTCCAGAGGTTGTGGAGGAAGCTGGGGAAGGGCAGAGGCTGGCTGGACAGTCAGAGGAAGACCCAAGCCCATCCCCTCTCCATCCTAGGGCACGCAGGGAGGGGAGGATAAGGGAGAGACATGAATGGTGTGGTCTACGGGGGAGGAAAGGGCCTTGATCCTCTTCATGGGCTGCAGCTGTGAGAACTGGTTAAAAGGATGGACATGTGTATGGGCCAGTGCTGGAAACAAAGCGTGAAAATATCTCTAATCTTTCTGTTCCTATCTGAGTTTGGCATCCTTCCCAGTGTGTGCTCCTATATCTGTGGACGTCTTCAAGCCCTTATCTTGCCTGGTTCCCCTAATTGCTTCAGTGTGTTTTGTGTTGGTTTTGCTAATTATAATTTATAGACATTTTTAGTTTAAACAGCATTTCCTCCTTTTCGTAACTGTTTGTGGGAGAGTTTTTTTTTCTCCAGTCAAGGATATTTAGAGCTTTGAAGCCAAGTTGAAGGAATAAAAGGGGCTTCACATGTTTTTGTGACTTTGTTTTTTTTGTATCCCACCTCGGGTCATCACAGAGCCTCTGCGAGCCCCCAGCAGCTCACCCCTGGATGCATCCATGTGCCCAGTTCATTAGAGGTAATTCTTGACCTACAACCATTCGTTTAGTGATGGTTCGGCATTACAACAGCACTGAAAAAAAGGGACATGACTTTTTCACACTTACAACCATTCAAAGTTCGGTTGCACTGCAATTGGCATGTATGTGTGATGATTGCAGTGTCCCGGAATCATGTGATTCCCCTTTTGCAATAGGGAAGCCAGATTTACTTAACAACCATGTTACTACCTTCACAACTGCAAGGATTTGCTTAAAAATGGTGGCAATAAAGGTCATAAAAAATGGGGCAAAACTCACTTAACAGCTGTCTCACTTAGCAGTGGGAATGTTGGGGCTCAATTGTGGTCATAAGTTGAGGACTACCTGTACCTTAGCTTGGCTAGTCTAGAAAAAAGAAGGACTAGGGGGGACATGATAGCACTCTTTCCAGTATTTGAGGAGCTGCCACAAAGACCAGGGACTTATTCTCCAGAGCACCAGAGAGCAGGACAAGAATAACAAATAACAGATAATCAGAGTTGGAAGGGACCTTGTAGGTCATCTAGTCCAAACCCCCCCACCCCATCCAAGCGGGAGACTCTATACCATTCCTGACAAATGGCAGTCCAACCTCTTCTTGAAGGTCTCAAGTGATGGCGCTCCCACAACTTCTGAGGGCAACTTCTGTTCCATGGGTTGATTGTTCTCACTGTCAGAAAGTTTCTCCTTGTTTCCAGGTTGAATTTCTCCTTGATCAGTTTCCATCTGTTATTCCTTGTCTGGCCATTGGGTGCCTTGGAGAATAGCTTGACCCCTTCCTCCTCCCTGTGGCAGCCCCTCAAATATTGGAAGGTGCTCTCCTGTCTCCCCTGGTCCTTCTCTTCAGCAGACTAGCCAGGCCCAGTTCCTGCAACCGTTCTTCGTATGTTTTAGCCTCCAGTCCCCTCATCATCCGGGTTGCTCTTCTCTGCACGCTTTCCAGAGTCTCAATATCTTTTTTATAGTATGGTGGTGAGAAACAATGGATGAAAACTGTCAGTATATTTATGAACTGGAATAGAGCTTGGTAACAAAGTCAGCCAGTGAATAGTAATAGCAATTAAGTCGGCCAATGAGGATAGTTTGGAAACTGAAACTAGAAGTAGCCTAGGCTGGAAACTGAAACTAAAAGTAGCCTAAGCATGACTCTATTATTAAGCTTTGCAACTCTGCGGCTATGTTGAGCTCTGAGTCTGCCTATTGAAGATTAAGCTAACTTGCTTGCTGAAAACTGGAGCTCTGCTCTGAACTTGCAACATGTTTCTGTTTGAGTTTGCTCCATGTTGGAGAAATNTTGCAACATGTTTCTGTTTGAGTTTGCTCCATGTTGGAGAAATCTACAACTGGTTTGTAAAATCTACTTATGTTTATAAAGATGAAGCATCAGCCATCAGTGTTAATTTTTGTGGTGCTGAATTATTGCTGCAAAACTCTCAATAGAAACTAATCAAGGAGAGAAGCAACTTGGAATTAAACTTCCTAACAGTGAGGACAATTAACCGGTGGAACAGCTTGCCACCAGAAGTTGTGGATGCTCCATCACTGGAGGTTTTCAAGAAGAGACTGGCCAGCCACTTGTCTGAAATGATATAGAGTCTCCTGCTTGAGCAAGGGGTTGGAGTAGAAGACCTCCAAGGTCCCTTCCAGCTCTATTCTGAACCTTGATATCAGGAGCAGCCTGGGCAATGACATATTCTTAATCCAAATCAATTTTTCCTGTGCTGACCAACAGCCTATTTTTCTGCTCTGTCTTTCAGCCCAGGGTGCCTTATTTTAGCCCAATATATAAAGCCATGATTTAGCTTTCGTGCATCTTGTTCCGTGATGCCACCCGTTCTGGGTCATTTGCTAAGCTATGGTTAAACTGTAGCTTAGAGCAATTTCAGGATCAGTTCCATAATCACTCCCACGACTGCAGCAGCTCAGAAAGAGAACTCACAAAAGGACATAGAAGGAGAGTTAAATTCATGGTTTTCTTCTTTAAAAAATAAATAAATAAGCAGACCAGTGCTGTGTCTTTTCATGTATTAAAACAGCTCCCTGGTTTTTGTTTTTGCTTTTTAAAAACTTGGTTAGCTTGTTATGAGATCTTAAATCCAGTTTTCTTTTCTCACCTGTCCTCCTGTTTTATTGCTATTGATTTAGGCTGCAACTGCACTATTAAAATAGTATTGCAATATTATATCCGGAATTATTAGCTGTAGTGGGAGTGACAGGGCCAACAGAGGAGGAAAGTAGAAAAAGTAGAAGTAAATAATGATTTGAAAATGCACACATTAATATCCTCATATTGTAATGCCCAAGGGGTACAAGTAAATAAATAAAAATCTAATTCCGGATAAAGCTTCCCAGGAATGCTTGTGAAATATACAGTAAGACGGGCCAGTGAAAATGTCCATTAGTTTCCATTTCATATCCTAACATGAGAAATAGATATATAAAATTTTCCCAATTATATGTTTATTCCCAAGCTAAAAAAAAAAAACAATAACCACTGCTTGATACAAGAGGTTTACTAAGAGTGTAGAAAGAGTTTTGGGGAGTTCTCAGATCTCCAGAATAATTTGCTTCTTTGCCAATCTGCACAATTTGTTCAATTGGGAAAATCAAGTTGATGTGATTCAGCTTTTGAACTGAAACAGCTTTGCTGAAATTGGGAGAGGCTGGGGATGATGGGATCTATTCTCCAGAGGTGGTATTCAACCAGTTCTGACCAGTTCTGGAGTGGATGTTTTGAGTAGTTTGGAGAACCGGCCAATACCACCTCTGACTGGCTCTGCCCCCATCTATTCTCTGCCTCCCGAGTCCCAGCTGATTGGCTGGGTCTTCTTTTGTTGCCCTGNCCATCTATTCTCTGCCTCCCGAGTCCCAGCTGATTGGCTGGGTCTTCTTTTGTTGCCCTGCACAGGAGAACGGAGCTGGAAAGCAGGTCATTGGGGTGGGGAGGGAATGCGATTTTGCAGGAACCTTCCCTTGCCATGCCCACCAAGCCACACCCACCAAACCATACTACGCCCTCCAAGCCACGCCCAGAGGAATGGTAGTAAACTTTTTTTTGAATCCCCACCACTGTTATGAATCCCCACCACCAACACATCAGATTCGTGAAAACTATCTAGGCAGTGGAAAATTGAGGTCTTGCTTGATTGGTTCCCAACCAGATGTAGTACAGGTAGTCCTTTATTTGTTTAATGACCGTTCAAAGTTACAACAACACTGAAAAACATGTCTTATGTCTATAAGATCGTTGCAGTATCTCCGTACTCACGTGATTAAAATTCAGACACTTGGCAACCGGCATGTATTTATGATGGTTGCAGTGTCCTGGGATCATGTGATCCCCTTTTGCGACCTTCTAACAAGCAACGTTAATGGAGAAGCCAGATCCACTTAATGACCGTGTTACAAAGTTAACCACTGCAATGATTCACTCAACAATTGTAGCCAGAAAGGTAAAACAGGGCAAAACTCAACAACTGTGGTTTCTTCCCCAAACCCCCAAAACTTTAACCTTAGACTGTCTACTATTGACCACAATCCTTTCCTAAGAGGTCTGTAGGCGGCAGGCATAAGCGCACCAACGTGCCTACCATCTCTGTCCTATTGTTTCTTTTTATTTTTCTAATATGTTCTCATTTCTTGTATTCATAACTATGTTCATCCTTATACCTATTAACTTGTAAGCGACTGACAAATCAAATAAATAAATAATCTGTCTCACTTAGTAACAAAAATTGGGGGTATAATGGTAAGTGTTCTGACCCAGCTCCCCAAACGTGGCAAACCCTGTGATGTGAACTCAAAAGATTCCTTCATGAGGAGCAGCAGCAGCCTTGGCAAAAAGCTTCTCTTGCGGGCTAACAAGTCTGCCCGGAAGATGCCACATCTATTTATCTCCACCCCCTGCCTTTTATCCCCAGAGCTAGGGTCGGGCTTTGCTAGCAGCAGTGGCTTTTCCATCCCAAGGACTGGCTCACAGATTTCCACTGCTCTCCTCTCCTCTACCTTCTGCGCATCTGCATGTCAAGCACTGGACCCAGCTGTTCCTCCTCTTCCTCATCAGCCACCTCCAGACCTGGGTGCTGTTGACTCTCCATCTGAGGATGGCCCAAGTTCTCTCTCCCTCCCTCCCTCCCTCCCTCCCCCCCTCTCTCTCTCCTAGCTCCATTCCCTCCGCCCCCCTCAGAGATCTCAGGTTGCCTTGATGCTGACCCTACTCCCATGTCTCCTCCTCCTCTGATTTGGCTGCTGGAGGGGCCATCAGCCAACAGGCCACAACAATAAGTCTAGAATTACCTGTAATGGCTCACTGTACTTTGTGTATGTTTCTAAAGGTTTGGGGTCTCCCAGAACACTGGAAGAGATACCACATTGTCTCCCTGGGTTGCATTGTCACATCGCTGAACGAGAAGGAAATTGCAAGGCTGGATCTCAGTTTGGTTGACACCATTTCTGCCTTGACACAGCAAACAGCCTGGAATCAATCTCAGGTTAATAAAAGATCACATTGAGAGTCCATTGCTAATGTCATGCCCTTGATAGAGTCAGACTCTGAGGGAGAGGAGGAACAGCCAACAGGGAGTGGAGGTGTGGCTCCGGAGGTTGTGGAGGAGGCTGGGGAAGGGCAGGTGCCAGCTGAGCAGTCAGAGGAAGAACCGGGCCCATCCCCTCTGCATCCTGGGACACGCAGGGAGGAATGGAGAAGGAAACAACTTGGCTTACGAGAGAGGAAGCGGCCATGTTCCTCCTCATTGGTTGCAGCTGGGGAGAATAGTATATAAGAGAGACAGTTAAAACACAGCGTTGCCAGCAGCAAAGTGTGTTTTATTTTGGGCTGAAGTTATCTTGGTTGGCATTCTTCCAACAGACTGTGCCTTGTTATCTCCTTGAAGTTGGTATTTACTTATCCTGGTCTGTTGTGGAAATTCCTTCATTGTAGTTTGTTTTGGTTTTTTATTTCACCTCTACCTGCTCATTAAGTTCGGACTGTATTGCTTTCTTTTGAAGACTATTTTTGAGGAAGTTTTATCTTCAAATGAGAATTATTGAACAGTGGGGCCAAATTGGAAGCATTAAAGTACATTTATTTATGTTTTGGATTTTGTTACATTTGTGTTACACTCTGGGTCATCACAGCTAAGAAGGGGTCAGCCTCATTGTTGGTTTGTGTGCGTTCCTTGAATCTGTGCACGTTGTATGTGGTTGAGGATCAAAGCAGAGTGGAAAATTAGGGTCCTGGGAATTGCTGGCATCCACCCAACTAAATATCCCTCTTCAAAAGGTAGCAAGCAGTTGGGCCAAAACAATCTCCAATAATAAGCCCTCACTCTTATGAATGGGCTCATCTCCTTCAGTTGCATAAGAAAATACAATTTGAAAAGAAACATTTTGGAAATCTTTGGGATTTCCAACATTCGAGTTTTTTTTCCCAAAGCTTGGCTCTCAAGGGATGGGGAAAGCTTTCACTCTAGTGGTGGATGTATTTGTGCTGCCAATTATTCTGAGATCAGTTTGCATCAGGTAATAGGGTGTTTTTTTGCAGGGGGTGGGGAAAAGAAAGACAGGGATATGTATTGTGGTCATTGTTGTTTATTTTCCTCACCCCACCCCTAGGCCAAATCCATTTTACAAGGTTTTCTGGATGATTCGGGACAAGAGTTAGCCAGTCTCAAAAGTTTTGATCTGGTAGCTCTTGATGCCAGTCTTTGCACCCTAAACTCTACGGAGATTGCATCCATCAATGCCACCGAATTCAGGTACCCCTCTCTTCTTCTCTCCTCCGTGAAATGCTTCTAAAAAGTATGTGATTGTCCAAGGGGGATAATTTGCATTTTTTTTTAAAGAGAACGGTCTGTTTCCCTCAGATATATTTTAGACTCATTTCTCAGCCTTGCAAAGCAACCAAAATATCATTGCAGCCAAGCTGCAGAATATGAAAAATTGCTGCCTTCACCAATCAGGACTCTGATTATTTAATTCTTGTATTGTCTCTAACAGCTGAAGGGCCAAAAACTTTATAGTTCTTGTATCATTACAACTTTCTTTCTTTCTTTCTTTCTTTCTCTTTCTTTCTTTCTTTCTTTCTTCCTTCCTTCCTTCCTTCCTTTCTTTCCTTCCTTCCTTCTCTCCTTCCTTCCTTCTTCCTTTCTTTCTTTTTTCCTTTCTTTTTTCTTTTTCTTTCTTTTTCCCTTTCTTTTCTTTCTCTCCTTCTCTTCCTTCCTTCCTTCCCTCCCCCTTCTTTCTTTCTTTCTTTTTCTTTCTTCTTTTTTCTTTCTTGTTTTATTCCTTCCTTCCCTCCTTCCCTCCCTTCCTCCTTCCCCCCTCTCTCTCCCTTCCTCCCTTTTTTCCTTCCTTCTTTCCTCCCTAACTCCCTCCTTTTCTTCTTTCCTCCCTTCTTTCTTCTTTCCCTTCCCTTCCCTCCTTCTTTCCATCTTTCCTTCTCTTCTTTCTTCTCTCCACGAAACATTGGCAACCGGATGTCAAAAGGATGGTTGTGATATAAGGTGTTCTTTTGCTTTCTCCGTAGTGTGGTTTTACAGAGACTGGGTTCTTTGCCGTGTAGCTCGAGCACTCTGCAAGAATTTAAAAAGAAAGTTGAATCTGTATTTGGGAGTCCCATGAAGTGGAGCCCTGCAATTCTGCAAGAAATTGGGACTATCGCAGGTAAGGAAGTTAGTTCACCACTCCAAGCCATGGTTTGCCCCACAATCCTTCAGATGTTGTGTGTTGTTGGAACAAATATCCTTCTGGATTCAGTTCCAAGTGAGGAAAAAGACATGGAAACATGGAGGCTGTTTGGAAAGATGGTTTAATGGTGGACAGGATCACATGGCTTGGAGCTCCAAAGTGAAAAGGACGATCACGTGCTTCAAGATGAAGGAAAAGAAGGAAGGGAGGACTGAGATGCTAAAAGTGCCTGGGTTTTATGCCCTCATTTGGGATTTGAATTTGAGCTTGTATTCTGATTGGTTTTCAGACTCCCATGGGGCCATGCAGGGGCACCGCTGTCCTGAGTCCCAGGCTTGGTTGAGCCTGGCTGGATGATGATGTCATGAAAGGGCTTTGGGCAATAGCTCTACCTGGAGAAGATCTTTGTTATGTAGAATAGGCTGGCCCAGGCTAGAATAATGGCCCATTAGCAAAGGTGGGTGGGGGGGTGAGTTTCTGCTTCTGGGTTTCTACTCTTTTTAGGGGAAATATTCTGCCTTTTAAATATTTCCTAGGATATTTCAATTTTTTCTAGGAGAGGGGTGGGTGCTAACTTCCTACAAGGGGCTCCATCACTGGAGGTTTTAAGAAGAGATTGGACAGCCACCTGTCTGGAATGGTACAGGGTGTCCTGCTTGGGCAGGGGGCTGGACTAGAAGACCTCTGAGGTCCCTTCCAACTCTGTTAATTCTATTCTGAAATGATTCGCCTTCTGTGTAGCAGAAGAAGTAAGAGAAAATAGAGAAGGGGACTCTTTGGAGCTCTTCACTTATTAAAAGCAAAACAGCAAAAAAAAATAATTATAATGAAAATCGCACTAATTAAGCCTGCACTTCTGCTCAACTTGGTTCCATTTAATTGCAAGCTCTGGTCTGATTTCCCAGAGGGGCTTAAAATCCTGCTTTTAGAATCAAATATTGATCCACTAAGGGCTGGTGCTTCTTCCAAGGCTCCAAATTCCATCTTAACCGGAACGGCATGAAATTGTCCTGATCACTTCTCTTTTCTCTCTCTTGCTAGCTGGCTTCAACAAGAAGGAATTAAGAGCCCTCAATCATGAATTGATGGCTTATTTCCAGCCTGCGGCCATCGCATCCATCCCCAGCAAAATCTTTAAAGTAAGTTGGGAAGCTTTCCATTGGGTTTGCTGGCTTCTCCATCTTTTTAAACTTTATTTGGGGAAAAAATGAGGAGGGGGGGGGAAGGAACATATGGCTTTGCAGCTGGTTACATGTTTAAGACACTCAATTTGGTGTAGGGGGTTGAAGGCACTGGACTGGACACCAGGGGCCTGTGAGTTCTAGTCCTGTCTTAGGCATGAAAGACAGCTGGGCGACTTTGGGCCAGTCACTCTCAGCCCTGGGAAGAAGTCAATGGCAAAAAGGTTTTGCCAAAAAACTGCAGGGACTCATCCAGGCAATTGACTCTTCCAGGCACTAAAACTTACTATCTCTCCCTTCCTTCCTTCCTTCCTCCCTCCCTCCCTCCCTCCCTCCCTCCCTCCCTTTTCAATATCAGTCTTCCTTCCTTCACAATTCCTTTCTTCCTTCCTTTTCAAAATTTTCAAAATCAGTCTTCCTTCCATCCTCCCTCCCATTTTCAAAATCAGTCTTCCTTCCTTCCTTCCTTCCTTCCTTCCTTCCTTCCTTCCTTCCTTCCTTCCTTCCTTCCTTCCTCCTTTTTAAAAATCAGTCTTTCTTCCTTCTCAAATCCTTCCTTCCTTTTCAAAATCAGCCTTCCTGCCTTCCTGCCTTCCTTCCTTCCTTCATCTTCAAAATCAGGCTTCCTTCTTTCCTTTCTTGTTCCCTCCCTCCTTCTCTCTTTCTCCTTCTCTTTCTCTTTCTTTCTCTGTCAGGTTCCTTCCACCACTTCATCATATAAGAGTGAACTTTTGCAGCTGTTCAAACCTGAACCAAAAGGGGAACAAGAGAGGGATGAATTTATATCTCATAATTGCTTGCTGCCTTGGGAGACAAATGTCTTCTGGAAAAAAAAAAGAGACACATCCAACACAAAACCCAGAGAAACACTTTGGCATTTTTGTTAAATGTCAGTTGTTCACATTTACTGTCATTGTTCTACAATACGAGGAAAGATAATGACTGCGCAGTTCTAATTATAGGGTTTGGCTTCCAAAGTAGGCATAATCATATGACTATGTTCAGTAGAATATTCTGCACTGGAATTGAGGAGAAAATCAACACTCAGGTACTTTTATTCTCTATTATTGTCTGACTGGTGTCACCATGGTAAACTCTAAAGTCACCATTTGCCTGCACGAATGAAAGTAGATGCATTTGGAAGCTTATAAATTAACTGACTAACAGAGTTGGAAGGGACCTTGGAGGTCTTCTAGTCCAACCCCCTGCCCAAGCAGGAGACCCTACACCACTTCAGACAAATGTCTATCCAGCATATTTTTAAAAAACTTCCAGTGTTGGAGCGTTCACAACTTCTGGAGGCAAGTTATTCCACTGATTAATTGTTCATCCTGCCAGGAAATTTCTACTTAGTTCTTGGTTGCTTCTCTCCTTGCTTAGTTTCCATCTGTTGCTTCTTGTCCTGCTTTCCAGGTGCTTTGGAGAATAGCTTGACCCCTTCTTCTTTGTGGCAGTCCCTCAAATCTTGGAACACTGCTATCATGTCACCCCTAGTCTTTCTTTTCATTAGACTCACTAGACCTGTGATGGTGAACCACAGGTGGCACGCAGAGCCATTTGTGTGGGCATGCAAGTCCCAGCCAAACTTACCTCACTGCATATGTGCACACTTCCCAGTTGATTTTCGACCCATTTGAGGCCTTTTTCGGCCTCCCGGAGGCTCCAGAGAAGCCTCTGCAGTCTTTGAAGGCCAAAAAATGGGCCCGTTTTGTCACTTCCGGTATTTCCGGAAATACCAGAAGTGATGAAGATCATGTGTGCATGTGCAGGGAGTGCACGCATTGCCTTCTGGGTGCTGGCATGCGAGCACGCACACAATTTTCGGCACAGGAGCTCAAAAAGGTAAACCACCACTGCAGTAGACAAACCCAATTCCTGCAACCATTCTTTATATGTTTTTAGTCTCCAGGCTTTAATCATCTTTGTTGCTCTTCTCTGCACACAGCTGCTGTTCTGAACAGAAAATATTGTGATGAGAGAAACAGCTCCCTAAATACCTGCCTCAAGTCTTAAAGTGACTTAAAAAAAAAAAAAGGAATGAAATCTCACCAGATCAAGGAATCAAATTCCACCAGGTTTTGGCTTTCTTGCCTGAAATCTCTTTTTACACGGGGATGCTAAGACCTAGCAGGTTTTCAGCATTCCTGCAGAAGGTGTTGTTATATAAGCAGAGGAAAATATTGAGGATTTCTTGGTGCTAAAATGCGGACTCTTCACGGCTGTAATTTAATTGGAAGCAAAAGCAAGCAATTTTATGTCATGCAAACTTTCCAGCTTTGCACACCTGGTTCTGAAAATCACAATCGGTGCAATTTAAACAGAAGTGGAAGTGACCAATCCTATGTCCCCACTAACATTTCAGATTTGCACAAATGAGGCACCCTGATTCCAAAAGTCACAATCAGGACTGTTTTGTACACTTATGTCAGACATGACTCCCGATAACAAGAACTTGGATCGCTGAAAACACACAGATTTTATTTGTAAGCTTAAATCAAAGCATACAAAAGGGAAAAAGGCTGTTTGCAAAGAGCAGTAGGATCTTAGCTTATCTCAACAAAAGGTTTGAGCCAAGAACCACACCTTGAAATTTCAGAACATTACATTTTATACTTTTTCTGTCCTGACGCCCCCATGCCTCTCCTACATCGACCCAGTGACTAAACACCAGCTAATCCAAAACACCTTAGGGAAACCACATCATTTCCTTCAACACCACCCAATGACCACCCATCACATATTTTGCCAGCATGGCTTTTTCTTATGTTACTTGGCATTAAGGAATGTCCCTTCAGTAGGGTCACTTTCTAACAATCTGAGGACAAAGAAATATCTATTTTCTAACACCACACTGTTACATACATTCTCCCCAGCCATCTTAGAACAACATAATGATTACATGCAAAGTAAAAGTCAGGTTATAACTTAATATCACAATATGCCAAGATTAAACTTATAGGAGGATGTAATTGATTGCAGGCACATGTTTAACAATGAGTAAATGCATTAGAAAATATATCGACAGCAGGATTACATCAAGGTAGCAAATGTCTGTAGAGCAACTGTCTTCTTAATGCTGTAGGATACTATTCTCTTCACCTACATTTTATTTTTGAATTTTCTTTTTTTCTTACACTTATGACTGTTGCAGCATTCCCTTGGTCACACGATCAAAACTTGGACGCCTGGCAACTGACTCGTCTTCATGATCTTTACAATGCCCCTGGGTTCACCGTCTGACAAGCCAAGTCAATTGGGCAGCCAGATTCACTTAACAACCGGGTTGCTAACTTAACAACAGCAGCGATTCATTTAATAACAGTGGCAGGAAAAGTTGTAAAGTGGGGGGCCAAATCTCACTAAACCACTGTCCTCATTTAGCAGCAGAAATTTGGGGGTCCTTTGTGGTTGTAAGTTGAGGACTACCTGAATTTATTATTGTAGGAACTGTCTCCAGAACAGCTTGCAAACCTTGGTCCCGAAAACGCAGCCAGGACGACGGGTTCGCAGCGGCAACATCTGAGTGAAGAGCAACTTCAGAGTCTCCGACTGGCTTTGGATGGGGGAAGGAGGAGAATCCAAGAAGTATCCTTGAATGAAAGTACAATCCACCCAACATCTGGACCTTTTTCAAACGGTGAGTTTTCAGACAGCGAGGGGGATCCCAGCACAGCTGATCATCGGAACAGCTAATTGTTGGGAAGGAAAAAAAAAGAAATACCCACTGGGCCGAAAAGGTAGCTGTTTTTTTTCTACCAGTTCAGCCAAACGGTAACATTTTTTACTACTGGTTCGCATGAACTGGGCCAAACCAGTAGAATACCACCACTGCTTCCAAAGCGCCCTTGGAGTGGATCGTCAGTATACTTCTCATCATAAATTCATGGGGTTTTAAAATAAATATTTGTATTGTTTTGTATCACAAATTCCATTTCTATATTGAGGTGGAGCTCTTGCTTCACAATTAGGAGGCTGTGAGTTCGATCCAAAGTAGAGGTAGATATTTCTCTCTCTGGGCACAATGAGAATATATCTGCTGCAGAAAACTCAGTATTGGCAACAGGAAGGGCATCTGGTCAGTAAACACTCTGTTAGCTCTATTCAGTTGCCCAGACTCCACCCCGCAAGGGATTATGGGGTTGTTAAACAAAGATGATGATTGTAAGTCTAGGACTCCCTGTAAAGCATCAGTTATCCACAGCTGCTAGTGGTTTAAGAGTCGACATTGGTTTTGAGAGGCAATGACTATTGAGAAGAACATTACCTAAACCAGAGGCCTCCAAACTTGGCAACTTTAAGACTTGTGGACTTCAACTCCCAAAATTCCTCCTCCAGTCATTTTAGCTCAGGAATTCTGGGAGTTGAAGTCCACAAGTCTGAAACTTGCCAAGTTTGAAGACCCCTGTCCTAGAGCAAGGGAAACCTTGTCTTTGGGAATGGCCTTGGAGACAGGAGGGAGAGCCTTAGACTGGATAACCAGCATGGCATGGCTGGAGAATTCTGGGAGTTGAAGTCCACAAGTCTTAAAGTTGCCAAGTTTGGGGACCCCTGGTCTAAGCTAAGGTTGGTCATGCCAGCCTTCAAAAGTGTCCAGCTTGTGCCTGGTAGAGATGTGTGTGGCATGGCTACAACATTTAATAGGTCAGCCCAACTGGGAATCGATCAATTTCCCTCAGGTCGCTGGTTGCTTCCTTCTGCAACCTTGCTGTTGTGGGAGCTCTCAGGTGCTGCCTCTTAAGTTCTCCCTCGGGGTTTTTCACACAGTGAAAACAGCTGCGAGGTGACACATAACTTCATTAAATCCTCTTCAGCTTCGATGAGTCGGCGAGCTGGCTTTGCTCCTGCCACCGATTCCCAGCGAGAAGGACAGCCGCTTCCTGCTATTTGGCGAGCAGCTGACCTTTTTATTTTATCTGCCCGGGCGGTGTTGTCTGGGTTGACCTCTTGTACAGCTTGAATTCATCAAGGGGAGCCCCCCCCCCCATTCTGTATTTTAATGCTGAGAACAGATTCGTTTTTTTACAGAGGATCAGGTTGGAAATCCACGGGGTTTGAAAGGCTGGGCAGCTGTTGACAGTCATGCCGGCAGTTGGGAGGTACAGCAGAAATGATGAGGTGAAGACATTATCACTAGCCCCTGGTTGTTCTGATATCTAATTGTTCCATGATCTCAGGGGCTACCACAAAGAAGAGAGGGTCAAGGTATTCTCCAAAGCACCTGAAGGCAGGAGAAGAAGCAGTCAAGGAGAAAAGCAACCTGGAACTGAGGAGAACTTTCCTGACAGGGAGAACAGTGGAACAACTTGCCTCCAGAATAGAATAGAATAGAATAGAATAGAATAGAATAGAATAGAATAGAGAATAGAATTAGAATAGAATAGAATAGAACAGAATAAGGAATCAAATAGAATAAGGAACAGAATAGAATAGAATAAGGAATCAAATAGAATAAGGAATCAAATAGAATAAGGAATCAAATAGAATAAGGAATCAAATAGAATAAGGAACAGAATAGAATAAAGAATCAAATAGAATAAGGAACAGAATAAAGAAAAGAATAGAATATAGAAAAGAAAACAGAATAGAATAGAATAAGGAACAGAATAAAGAATAGAATAGAATATAGAACAGAACATAGAATAGAAAATAGAATAAGAAATAGAATAGAATAGAATAAGGAACAGAATAGAATAGAATAGGAATAGAATAGAACAGAATAAGGAATCAAATAAAATAAGGAACAAAATAGAATAAAGAATAGAATGGAATAAGGAATCAAATAGAATAAGGAACAGAATAAAGAATAGAATAGAATATAGAACAGAACATAGAATAGAAAATAGAATAGGATAAGAAATAGAATAGAATAGAATAAGGAATAGAATAGAATAGAATAGAATTCTTTATTGGCCAAGTGTGATTGGACACACAAGGAATTTGTCTTGGTGCAAATGCTCTCAGTGTACATAAAAAGAAAAGATTCATTCGTCAAGAGTCAAGAATCATCAGGGACAACACTTAATAATAGTCATTGGGTACAATAAGCAATCAAATCATATGAGGAAATGGTCAATATAAATAAGGATACAAGCGACAAAGTTACAGTCAAACAGTCGCAAGTGGGAGGGCGTGGGTGAAGTTGTGTGTGCTCCAACACTGGAGGTTTTTAAGAAGAGATTGGACAACCATTTGTCTGAAGTGGTGTAGGGTTTCCTGCCTCGGCAGGGGGTTGGACTAGAAAGCCTCCAAGGTCCCTTCCAACTCTGTTATTCTGGTGGCTTCCAGTTCTCACAAGTGCCACCTTTCTTCAATGGCAGAAGCTGAGAATCTTAATCTGTACTAGAACATCTGGTTAGGAAAAACAACTATGTTTCTGCTCTCTACTGTTTTCCTGATTTCCCAAAAAAGGATGTTCTTCACCATGGTCTCATCCTGGAATGAGTGAGCAAATAAAAACACTGAATGAATGTCTTCTGGCCAACTTAGAAATGGATGGTTGGGACTTTTTTTGGTTTGATTGTCCTTGTTCATAGCTACATGATGGGAAATGGAAGGGTTAGATTGCCCTTCCTTTCCCCCTTCCTTTCCCTCAGCCCTTTTGAGAAGTTAATTATTTATTTAGTTGTATATATTCTTTATTACTTTTACAAATAATTATAGGAAGCAAATGGATCAAACACCTTCCTCCTCATATTTTTCCCAAAATGATTACCATCTGGCAGACAGTACAGAATAATAAAAACAAGCACAAATGGGCTGAAAAACAGCTTCTATCCCAGGGCTGTAGCTCTTTTGAATTCTGCTGTATAGTGCATTGTTGGTGCGATGTAGGGGGTTTTCAATTCCATGTGTGGTGTGTGAAGGATGTGTGTTTGTGTTTATTTTCATGGTCATGATGTGCACTGAAGATGGTGTTTGATTTNGTTTATTTTCATGGTCATGATGTGCACTGAAGATGGTGTTTGATTTCGTTGTACAAGGTGCAATGACAATAAAGTAAATTAAACTAAACTAAACTAACAACCTTGTGAGGTGAGTTGGGTTGAGTAGAGAGGGACAAGCCCAAAGTCACCCAGCTGGCTTTCATGGCTAAGGCAGGACTGGAACTCAGTTTCCTGGTTTCTATCCAGGTGCTTTAACAATTAGACCAAACCACTAATTATTTGGATCTTCTCTTTACCTCCTCCCCTCAAATTTCCTTTTCAGGCGCTTCCTTACTGTACAGGTTAAACTTTTGGATGTCTGCTGTTTCAGTCCTACATCTGGTCTCCTGAACTGATCACTTTTGAAGTTTACAGTAAGTTTTTGTTGTTATTATTATTATGTTGTTGTTGTTATGATTATTGTTGTTGTTATATCATCATCATCATCATCTTTTATTCATTAAACATGAAACTCAGTCAACTGAACACTTAAAAATGTATCGCAAATATCATTGACTGGCACTGATGGTTGATACGGGTTGCTGCCAGCATCAGGTATCAACCAAGTTTCAACAACTACAACTTCTATTCTATTCTATTCTATTCTATTCTATTCTTAATAGATTCTCTTCTTCTTCTTCTTCTTTCTTCCTTCTTCCTCCTACTCTCCTCCTCATTCTTGTTATTATAATTCACACATTATTGCATATATATGATATTGGTAGCCCCTGAAAACAATGTTCTTTGAACTTATCTTGATTGCTTTGATCCTTTTGATGATGTAATGTATATGCGCTGGGAATACAGCAGTGGAACAGCAGAATTCAACAAGGTTTTCTTCAGATTTAAGGACAGGCAAAGAATATTTTGACAACTGTGGCAAAAATGGTCACCTATATTTATTTCTTCCTCATTATTCTTACCATTTTTATTTTTTTTTCATCCCAAGGGTTTCCAGCTGACATTGCAAAGTTGGAGGAATGATCTTTGGAAAAACCTGTTGATGTTTAAACAATTAAAATAATGCCTTTTTTTTTTCCAACTTGGGGAGTTGGTCAGTTTCAAGAATTCATTCAATATTTGCAAGCATCTTATCTTCACGGAGGCAGCAAAGTCTGTTGAAGCATTGAAAATCTTTCCTAAAAGAATATCAATAGCTTTTAGATGAACTTAGAAGACAACTATGCAACCATTACTTGTTTAAATCTGCTCAGTACAGGAATGTAACTTTTGATTCAAATTTATACATATCAAGTTTTAGAATCAGGATACTTTCTGTCTAAATACTTCCTGTATTGGCAGAATTTAGGACTACAGAGAATTCAGAGTGATGACCTTGAAGAAGGCAAGGCCTTTAGCAGAATTAAGCCCCAGAAAGGAAGAAATTAAAGCAATGCCACTCTTATTATATTTGTTAAAGGGTTTTCTTTCTTGAAAAATATGTCATTTATGTTAGCATTTATCTAATGGATTTAATATTGTTATTTTAACTTGCTTCAAGGCAACAGTGCTCGAGGTACAACCATTCATTTAGTGACTGTTTGAAGTTACAATGACATTGAAAAAAGTGACTTATAATCCTCAGACTCAGTGGCAGCGTCCAAAATTTGGGTGCTTGGCAAACTGGCATATATGTATGATGGTTGCAAGCATCCCATGATCATTTGCGACCTTCAGCACTGGGTTCCAACAACCAAAGTCAACCGGGCAACCTAGATTCACTTAACAATTACATGATTCCATTTAGCTTTGGTGATTCACTTAGCAACAGAAATTCTGGTCCCAGTTGCATTCATAACTTGAGGGCTGCCTGTAAATATTTTGCAAATGTGTCCAGCTTACTTTTTAATATGCTAAATATCAATAAATATAACCGATACAAAGGAAAGCTCTGTTGGGATCCTGCATGATTGATAAAAAGTGGGAAGATGTCCTTAGGGAAAGAAGTTTAACAAACATTGGTCTATATCAATGAAGACAAATTTTAATAGTTCTTCTGGCGTTTGGGTCACGGGTGAAGAATCAGGACCACGAGACATAAATTCCAGTTAAGCTGATTTATTGCTGCCACCAATACACATGAATCTAACCAACTCACGGTCAGCCACTAAATTGACTGCTTGGGGAATTCTGGGAGTTGAAGTTGCCCTGGTCTAAAGGTGGCCAATTTTGAGAAACGCTAGAGAACAATGACTCCATCCATCCTCTCTATGCCCTTGCAGGGAGCTCATTCTGGGCTGCCTCATCCATTCAGGGCAGGTTTTTTTTAAATTTTGCACAGGGATGAAGAACAGATTAGCAGAGTTGGAAGGGACCTCATAGATCATCTAGCCCAAACCTCCCACCCAAGCAGGAGAGACTACACCATTTCTGACAAATGGAAGAAAGCTTTCTGGGATGAAGTTCCCACAACTTCTGAAAGCAAGCTGTTCCACTGGTAGGTAGGTAGGTAGGTAGGTAGATGATAGACAGACAGACAGATCGAGATAAGATAGATAGATAGATAGATAGATAGATAGATAGATAGATAGATAGATAGATAGATAGATAGATAGATATAGATGTATATATATCTTTGGATGGATAGATTAGACAGTAGACAGACAGTTGATAAATGATAGATCAGATACACAGAGATAAGTAGAAATAGATTTTAGGTAGAGATGATAAAGATATATATAGAGAGATGGATATAGAGATAGATACAGAGATAGGTAGAGATAGATGATAAATGATATAAATAGATGTTACATAGATGATGGAAGATAGGTAAGTAGATAGATGAAAAACACATGATATAGATGTTAGAAATATATATACATATACATACACATACGTACACACACATATATATATATATGTTTTTTTGTTTTTTATGTGTGTGTGTGTGTGTGTGTGTGTGTGTGTGTGTGTATGCAGGCGGCCGCGGCAGAAGCGCATGCGCAACAGACAGTAAGTTTAAAAAGAACTGAGTTAGCCGTCGCTGCGCCTGCGCAGAGCCAGCCCCCCATCGCCAAGTCAGGCGCACGCGCAGCAGAGGTGGTGGTTGTGGGGAGAGGAAAAATAAAGGAGGCAAGAGAAAGAGTGGTTGTCCGAGGTCAACAGCCGCCGTGGCGGCCTCCGCGCGTGCGCCCAAGCGGCGGCGGTGGCGAGGAGAGGGTGGGCGTGGCCGCCTCCTTTCCCCCCGCCCCTGGGTGGGCGGCGCGCGCTGGTTTCCCGGCGTGCCCCGCGCCCGCGCTGGCTGTGTCTGGCCACGTCCCCGGGCCACGTCGCTGCTCGGTGCCCGCTGCGCGCTCGCCATCTTCGCCGCCTCTCGGTCCCCGGTTCCTCGCCCGCCGCCGCCATGAACATCTTCCGCCTCACCGGGGACCTCTCCCACTTGGCGGCCATCATCATCCTGCTGCTGAAGATCTGGAAGACCCGCTCGTGCGCCGGTGCGTGGCTCGGGGGGGTGGTGTGGCCCCAGGACCCCTGGGGGGGCGGCGTTGGGGGGGCTATGTGGGGGAGAGGGTCCCTGGGTATTACCGTTGGGCCAGCTGGAGGCTCTCGGGAGGTCGGCCCCCGCCCCTTTTGAGGGGGGGGTCGTTGGGAGAGGCGAGAGGAAGTGGGGGCTGGTCCTCTGGGGGGCGTTGGGAAGGGCAGGGAGGGGTTGTTTTGAAGAGGGGAGGGAGTAGGGAGGGCTTTCCTCCTGGGGGCGGGTGGGAAAAGGTGGGAGGGGTCGTTTAAGAGGAGAAGGAGGGGGCCTTGGGAAGGGCTGGGAGGGGATCCTTTAGAAGGGAGGCGGAGTGGGGGTGCTTCCGCCCAGGGGGGTTGGGAAAGGTGGAGGGGGTCCTTTAGAGGGGAGGGTGTGGGGTAAATGTTCGCCCCCAGGGGGCTTGGGAAGGGCTGAAGGGAAGTCCTTTAAAGGGAAGGGAGTGGGGGAGTGCCTACCCAGTTTGGGGGGGCTGGGAAAAGGTGGAGGGGTCGCTTAGAGGGAGTGGGGTTGCCCCCCCCCCGGGAAGGGCTGGCAGGGTCCTTTGCAGGAGAGGGAATAGGTAATGCTCTCCCTTTGGGGGCTTTGGTAAGGATAGGAAGGGAGTTGTCCCCCCCATTCTCGGGTTAAGCTGCAGGTTGGGTTTGTTGGGGATGGGAGTATTATGGAGGGGCTCCCCCTCAATCTTCCTTCACTGTCCCCTACATATATGTGAGGTTACTCAAAAGGATCCTGGCGCTCGTTTTGAAGTGGGGGTCCCTGGCACTTCTGGGACCAGATATATATGTAGGTATGGGGTCTCCTTGCTTGAGCAAGGAGTTGGACGAGGAGACCTCCAAGGTTTGGTTGATTGATCCCTTGCAGGGTTGGGGGGGGGGAGAAGGAGAATCCCATTGCATCTTCCATGTGATTTCAGGTGAGGAGGCCAAGGAGTCTCTGCTCCCTGCTCCGCATATTGTGGGGTTGGAGGGAGAAGAAATTTCAGTGGGGGCTTGAGAGCTTTCCATGGACACGTGGAGTGGGGGCAGGTTCTGCATCTTGAGGCTTGGAGGGGTGTCTCCTGGGAGAGATTGCTTGGAGATTCCCTCCCCCATGCTTGAATAATTCCTCCTGTCCCCTAGCTGGACTTTGAATTCTGGAAAGGAGCAGTTCAGGCACTGTTTCTCACTGATGGGTGGACTTCAAGTGGCCAAGGTCAAGTAATCCCAACTTAAGGAATGTAGCATTGGGGGTGGGTGGGCCAGATGCCTCTTAAATCATCCATGGTGGGTCACTTGAGCTTGCATTGGGAGGGAGGGTCAGGTGAAAGCAGAGCAAATGGTCGATTTGCTTAATTTCCCTGTTTGTAAGAATCTGGGGTAGGTGGGCTCCTGCCTTCAGCAAAGTCATTATTTGGTCTCAGATGCATCTTATCTAGCTAATGGGGGGGGGGTATCTGGTGGGTGCAAACAGTGGGGAATATTGCATTAGATGAGGAAGAAATTTTGCAAAAAAAAAAAAAGAGGATATTTTGTAGCTGCTAAGTGATAGGGCCCATTGAAGTGATTTAATGTAGATTAGGAAACAAGATTCAAAATCCTAGTTAACATTAGATAAGAGAGGTTCAAATTCCCAGTAGGATGTTTGAATAAGCAGAGGCTTTTCTCAGTTTAGCATCTCTCCCAGGGTTCATGTGAGAATTTGAGTCTGTGTTAATTGTCAGTTTTAAAGATTAAGATTCAGTGTCTTATAAAAAATGGCATGGGTTTTCCACTGTACAGTATTGTCTCTTTTATTTTGAAGGCCAAAGAGGACTTGCTCTTAAAATCTATGCTGTACTGGGAACCAGGGATTTGGTTAGCACTCTGAACCTAAAACCAGGCACAGATGAAAAATATAGGGCAATCTAGAAATATCTTTAAAGATACTTCTCTATACCACTTTTTAACGGCAGAGAGCTGTCAACTTATTACCAGCTGGAAACTCCACGGAGACCTTTTCCCTCCAGTACTACAAAGGAAAAACCGATGTAGGAAGATCTCATGGGAATTAATTGGGAAAAGAAATATTACTGCTTTTTTAATTTCTTGTACAGCATTTCTCTTTATCACATATACCCAGCTCCTGTACTCTTAATTGAAATTGAAGATGATTGAGTCCAGAGACTCAGAAAGGGGTCAAAAACTAGGCAGGCTATTAAAAATATCCTAAAAAGTTTACTTGAAAAGTAATTGGAAATGAGAAGGACAGGGAATAATAACCTTTGTAGATTAAAAAGGCAGGAATATGTTCTACCTGAATTGTACTTGTATATTAGCATAGAAAGGCGAAGTGCTAATCAGCTCATCTCCGACAGAATATTATATTCCAGTTTTGTTTTGTTTATCAGAAAATAAAATCAGAGCTAAGTGATCCATGTTTCTTTTATTCCTTACGTAATGAATGGAGGAAAAAAAATCCAAGCAGAAGTTATAGAGTTGTGTGCAATGTTGGACTCCGCCTATTCTCCTTTTAGCAGTGCAAGTTTCTCTGTTTGCAAGAACCGAAGGATCCCGCTTTCCTGCTGGCTTTGTAAGGCCGACATTCCGGACCTGAATTGCCAGAGCTTTTCCATATAAAAAAGGGCTTGGCTTCTTTTGCCCATGAAGGGGTTAAGCAGTGATCCAGGCCTTTCCTTGGCCTGCCAACTGCTGTTGAAAATTGGAAGCAAATGAATCCAAGCTTGAAAGAATAGGCTTTCAATTGGAAAGCCTGGGTTCGTCTGACGTGGCAGCTGGGAGAAGGTGTGGTGAACAGAAGGGCCTGGAAAAGGGACATTATTCACTTTAACCTTTCTCAGTAGAAAAGCAAAAAATCTGATTGGGTGTTCGTGTTTCCCCAAAGAAACCGAATGTCGTCTTCTCTCTGGTCATCTTATTTTGAGAGCAACTTTTATTGCAGATAATTGGAAATCGCCTGGGAAACGCTTTTGATTCCATTTTATGAAAGCCTCTCCCTCCCTGCACGAGCCTTTAAGCATTTTCACGCTTTGGGTTGTTTTGCAAGCCCACTTTACTAACCTGAAATGATAGCTTGTTGTTGGCTTGTTTGTTTAACTTGCATCTGAGCCTTGACACTGAACTGTGTTCGGTGTCTCCAGGCTAGTCCTGTGTACAAACTCTGTGCTTTTTGACCCCTGGCAAGCAAGCTCAGCACTTTTTGAAGAGAGAGACTAGGGAGAACAGAATGAAATGCCATACGTGGCTGAAATCAAGTTCTTCCTTGGCATTTTATTGGAAGAGGATTTGGTTTTGGGTTTTTTTTTAAAGCCGGGACTTGAATTATTGTGGATTAGGAGGCAGACCCTGAAACAGCCACATATGGCCTTCTAGGAGAAAGGACCATTCAGAATTATGACTCCCGTCAGATGCCTTGAACTATAGTTCCTTTTTTTTTTGCAGCCTGACAACAGCTGAGATTTAAGGGAAGGCTAGCCTCTCTTTACAAATCACAAGCCATTCCATTTTAACAATAGCTGTGTTGTTGCCCGGTTGCTGTTCACTTTTTTCCCCCTATGTTGTGTAAATCGTGGTTTTTTTTGTGTACCATCAAATATTAAAACATCGAGAGCAAATGTAATTTGAGTCTTGTCATCCTTGTATCCATGAAAAAAAAAAACAAAACCAGTGCAGAAAATTATTTCTGCAAAAGAAGCTACCACAAGCAACATCCCAGGGGGTGGGGAAGACTTCGGAGCCCGTGATTCTTAAGGCCCGGTCCCACTGCATGTACGGATGTAAAGAGGATGTAAAACGTTAAAAAAAGCTTGCCATCCGTTGGAAAACGCTATGCATCCGTTGTGTACT
>BHFT01005017.1:0-25225 GCA_004320025.1 Laticauda laticaudata
ACTTTTTGAGCGGATGAAATGTCAGTAGACGGATGCTGGATGGATAGAGAGGATGAAAAATGGGCGCAGTAAGTACAGAACGGAAGCATCGCGTTAACAAATGGATGGCAAGTGTTTCTCTCCATTTTACATCCTCTTTGCATCTGTTGGTGCTGTGTGACAGGGGCTTAAAATATCTTTACAACATTGTAAAAAAATAAATAAATAAGCAGGAACAATTGTGTATTATCATTGTACTTCTAGAAACCATACCCTTCTGCTTTTTTTTCCTGCTAGAGCTTTTCTAAATCACTAAAAGATTCTTGGAAATTGTGTAGTAAATATCTACAAGCCAATTGCAAGAATGGCCAAGGAGGCTAAGTCCAGAAGAGATAACATATATATCCTAAAAGAGGTCAATCTCAGTTGCTTAGAGGCTCTTGATTCTGGAAACCATGTAGAGAATTGCAGTCTTAGAAGATATGTTTGAGGAATCAAAAGGATTTCTGTTAAAGAGATAAATTGGGACTATCATACATTCAAATTTCATTCCCAGAAGGATGATGGTGTTTGTTAAATTTTGCTATTTAAGCCTCCAACTTCTATTCTTTGCAAGCAGCATTCAAGCAGAGAAGTACATCCAGTAGTTACTGCACCTACTGAAACTTCCCACTTCCATGTTTTACTTCCTTTTATAGTATATCCAGGGGAAAAAAAAACATTACTCAGCAGCCTGCAGCACAAGGTTTTGCAATTGTGACAGTTTTCCTTGGATCTAAACAATGGAGAGAAAGTGTCAATGTAAATTTGTCTGGAACAGGTCTACCAGGTCTTTGGCTGTCAAACTCCAAGTAACTATCAGATTGCAAGGGGATTGAGTTTGGGTTTTGATCTCAACTGCAGTTACTATTTCTATAGCACTTTGAAGTCTTCAAAGCATATAACATGTTGATTCTGAACCCTATGAAGCAAGGGATGGACAACTGATTTGTGGTTGGTAGCTGCACTTCTTTTTAAACTGTTTTCGGCTTCCAAAGGCAGCTGGGAATGAGGCTAATAACATTTTTGTAGCCTGATTGAAGCAGTGAAATATCAAGCAGTGAAATGAATTTTAAAGCATTCTGGGATGTTGATTTATCCATTCTGAACATAGATTGTAATTTGTCTTCCTCCACACAAGGATACCTGTGACACCAGAAATTGGAGTTTTTCTGTGATCTACTAGTGATCTGGAAATATGCATGTGGAAGCTGCAGGATCCTAAGCCAGCTGTGAAATAAATCAAGCAATTACTATACTTTATAGTGCAAATAGGGGATTAAATCAGATAAAAGAGGGTGGCTTATTTAAGACTACCTAAGCAGTTTGTGGTAGAGATTTAGAAATGAATTAGGAACTTTGTGGTACCTAGCTCAGTTCTCCTAGGGGTAAACTACTTTGAAGATGCATGAAAAGCAGACTTCTTCCTCCAACTCCTTCTTCAAATCTTGGACTTGGTACCATCTTTCTTCCACTGCCAGGTCACTAGACAAAATAGGGACTTCTTTGGAAATCAGTACAATATCTCTACTTTTATTGAGACCAAAAAATGTTCCTCTCTCTTCTGTCTTTATGTACAAGTGAAAGTCCTAGCTAGGTCCATAGGTTCGAAGTCTTTTACAACTTGATTCTGTTGGGTTGGTAGTTCCTTGGTTAGGCTTTTTACCACTTGATTGTGAGACTAACAGCAGGAGCAATATCAAACAAGTAATAAACAGCAGTCTAATCAGGCAGCTAACAAGCAGAAAACAATACCCTCATCAATACTGGCAAGACAAGCCTACTATATATAAAGAGAGAGCAAAACCCATTTTTTTAGCACTGAAGATATTACCTAATCAGGTAATGAGAGGTGTGCAAGAAAATATGCTTTCTTTGTTTAAATTGGAATAATTTTAGTTTTGCAGAACACTGAAATATATAAAAGATTTTTCTGAAATTCAGCTTTTATTTGAAATTGATGCAAAATGATCAATACAACAATCCTCTATTTACAAAGCAGGTCTTTTTAAGAAATGAAAATTGTAGCAAGCATCATTAGAAAGTGATTAGTGGCATTGGAAGATGGAGTAGTCAAAAGAAGCAAATTTATATTTAAAATGTGGTAAGTCAAGTTGAACAACAATGACAAGAAAATGAAAGGAATTGGCGTAAAATTGCCGTAAGCTGTCCACACTGCGACCAACGGATGCAAAGAGATGTAAAACGGACAAAAAAGCTTGCCATCCGCTTGTTAACGCGATGTATCTGTTCTGTCTTCACTGGCTCCGTTTTGTTCCTCTCTATCCATCCAGCATCCGTTTATGGACATTTCATCCGCTCAGAAAGTTTTGAGCTGCTACAAAACTTTTGAGCGGAAAATGTATCCAATTTGCTGTTCTGCAATCTGCCTTAGGCATCGCTAGCATCTGTTCCATCCGTGCAATCGCATCCGCTTGGAATGCAGGGAGGAAGCGGAAATGATGCAGAAGGAACACAGAATGGATGCCTAGCAGATGCAGCACGGAAACAAAGCATTTAAAATGGAAAAAACGTTTGCAGAGGGACTATCTCGGATATTAAGGATGTCTAGAGGATGCTAGGGACAGAGGGCAAAGGGACACCTAGAGGAAAACTATATTGCTATAAAAGGGGAGCAACCACCTGCATCTCACTTTCAGACCAGCAGCCCCCGTGTGCAGACCTCTGCACTTCATCTGCTCTTGCTCTTCCACAGCATCCAGTCATATCACACCTGGATCGACACACATCCTTTGAGCCACCATCATTCGCAAACAGGTTGAAGCCATCTACAGGCTCTTTGAACTCTACTAGGGAAGAAAAGGAGGTGGCAAGAAGGTCTGGGTCCAGATGGATCAGGAGAAGAGAGAGTAGGAGTAATCAAGCTGATGGGGAGCTAGGAACGAAGACACTCATGCATTCCAGAACGTAACAGAGATGCCCCAGCCATGTTTGACGAAGTTGTGAGCGGCTGAACCCACGTTGACCATGGCAGAACACCAACTTCCAGGCCAGCCTGGAACCTGGCTGCAAGGTGGCACTCACTCTGCGCCACCTGCCTCGGACACACTACAGGGAATGTAGTACGGCTGAGGGTGCCACACAACACCATCAGCATTTGGTCAGAGAAGTGTGCAGGCCATCATCGAAGATACAGGGAGAAGCTCCTCAGTCCCCTCCACTGAAGAAGGTGGAAGAAAGTTGCAGAGCAGTGGTATCAGGAGTGGAACTTCCACACGTTGGAGCCACGTATGGCAAACACGTGCCTGCAAGCTCCAGCCAACGTCAGGGTCCACTTATCAACAAAGTTCTTCAGCATCATCCTCTTCGCATGGTCATGCTGACTACAAGTTCATGTACATATGCTTAGGCAACGGCTCATGTTCAGATGCCCAGGTATAAACGCCATATGACCTCAAGGAGGGCTGGAAGCAACCTCATCCTGGGCTTCCAGATCCAGACCCCCTGCCCAAGACACCAAGATGTGCCTACTTCTTGTGGGGGATGACACCTTCTCCCTCAAAATACTCATGAAGCCCTACACCTCCAGATGCCTCACCCGTGAAGAGAGGATCTTCAAATACAGGCTGTCCAGGGAAAGGCGGGTGGTGGAGAACGCCTTTGGCATCCTGGCCAACAGGTTCAGGTACTTCTCACCACCATGCAGCATCTCCAGAGACCGTGAGGAGGATCGTGGAAGCTTGCTGACTCCTGCACATTCTCATGGGCACCCGCTACCCAGTCTTGCAGAACAGGCTCGTGGACCTCCACAAGGCAATGGGACATGGGCCTGGGAATGGAGGCAAGGGCAAAACCTGATAGACACTGATGAGGCTGCCAGCCCAACAAGGCCTCACGTGAAGGAAGAAGCAGCGCAACCTCCTGAAACACTGGTGCAACTCCCCAGCTGGAGCGGTGGAGTGGCAAGACAGGATGTAGTGATGAATGGATGCTTCCTTCAGCCTGTCTCATCACACTGATGAGATTGGTGCCATGTATGTTGTGGCCTACAATGACAGGGCATTTTAATAAAGATTGTGTTTGTGTTGGAATTATGTGATGATTATTACATATGTTATTGATATAAAAGGGCCAAGTGTGGCACCTGGGAGGGTGACCATACAGTCACTATGCTTGCACTGGAGGTTTATCCATCCCACAGCTATTACCCATCCAAAGGTATCCCTGCATCATTCCAAAGGTATTCCCTGCCCACGCCCACTGCTATCTTTAACCATTCCCACAAGCATGCCAAGGCTTAAACCATTTCTAACAGTTTCCACCAAGACTTTATAAAAAAGTAATGAAGCAAGTGTGTGAAGCAAAGATAGACTTTATTAGATACACAAGCTGTAAAAAAAATGACCAATCAATGTGTCCAAGCTAAATAAGCAGTATACAGGTAGCCAGCAGCCAGTCTCTGGCACTCTCTTCGTCACTCGAGGTATGCCCTAGTCTCAGGGGTGAAGGGTCCAGTGTGTGGAGGTGGTGTTGCTGGAGTGCTGGTCTGAGCCACCATGGGGGTGCCTGGCCCGAGAGGACAACAGGTGACGGTGTGTGAGAAAGCTCTCGAGAAGCTGGCTCACCGTGAGGTGAAGGTCCTAGTCCTCCATGGGGTGTCAGCCCAGTACTATGACGATGTTAGCGGGCTTGCAGTGGGGGGAGGAAGGTAGTGTAGTGGCGTCTGTCTTAGGGGTGGAACTTGTCGTGGGTGGCATCGTGGTGTGGGTGGCATCGCTGTCATCGTGGCATCATGGCTGGCTAATGGTGCATCAGTGGAACCGGTGGCAACGTGTATGATACTCTGTGTCTGGACTGGGAAGGGCTGCGCCTGTGCTGCTGGACCTCCTGGTAGCCTAGCCTTGGTAGGTGAGGGCCTGTGGGAAGCCTTGGAATGGAGGACATCCCTGGGTGGAAGAGCAGACCTGGACTGGTGGGAGCAGGTTCCTCTGGTCTGGAGGGTTTGAAGCAGACTCTGGATTCCGGTCTGTCACACTGGTACTGGTTTCCATGTCCGAGGGTCTGGTTGACAGTAGTGAGGAAGGGCTTGCGTTTGAGGATGAGGTATGTCGTGTGGACAGCTAGAGGAGGATCTATGTCGTTGATGGTGTCCCTGATCTCCAGCAGGACAGTGTGGCTCTCCTCCGCTGTCTGCTCTCTGTCTGCTTTTGTGGAGGTGGAGCTGGGGGTGGATATGGGATTGCTTGTGGAGTGCCGTCTCCTTGCTCCCACTGCAACAGGGAGGTCCTCACGCGCTCCCCAGTTACCTACCTGTGCGCGGTTCTCCGTTGGCACTCCACAGAAACTGCCTGAACAGGAGCTGACTCTTGGCGAAGAGGACTGGCTCTCGCGCGTGCCAGAGAGAGAGGTGTGAGAGGGGCTGCTCTCGTGGGATCTCACCCCTAGAAGCTGCACCAGGCCATACGTAGAGTCTCTCGTCGGTAGCTTAGACCTGGCCTGGCCAGATTTCTTTAGTGAGCTTCCCGTACCAGGTTCATGTGCTTCCACAGCCGAGAGGACCTCCGAAGTGTAGCCCATCTCTCCGCCTTCTCTCTCCAAAGCGCCTGCTTCCTTTTGGTGTCCCGTACAGCCTGTGCCCTTCCCCATTGATTCTTCTCTCTCAGCCATTCCAGCACCTATCCTTTGTTCCTCCTATGATAGTATGCCTCTCCCGTTCATGCATAGCCTCTTCCTCCCTTCTGGCAGGCCAATTTGGCCCTTCATCAGAGGGGCTCCTCAGTAGCTAGGGTGCTATCCTACAGAGGCGGCAACAACAGTGCAAAGCAAAGCGGCCAGCACCAGCAGCACAGCAGCACCAGGATCATCATTCTTCTCATCATCGACTCATCATCATATCATCACAGCAGGATCATAATCATATACAGAGACAGCCACGCGAGGATATCATCTCTATCAGCGAGCAGCAGTCAGTAGTATCACACCAGACAGACGCCAGCAGCAGACTAGCACACGCGCAGAGCCGAGTGACAAGCCAGCACGAGCAGGGACGAGCAGACATAGAAGACAGGAGCATACGGCATAACGAGCAGTAAAGCAAGTCCAGGAGCACGGAGCCAGCAGCGACCGAGAGGCAGCTTCAGCAGAGACACCCATCAGAAGCACCACCGCCAGAGCAGCTTCAGCAGGAAGCTCGCGCACAGAAGATGAGCCAAGCCAGAAGCCCAAGCAGAAGGCAGAGTCAGCGGTGGCCGGGAAGGTGCCTTGTCCCTCTTCCAGGGATGGCGGCAGGTTTGCTGAGTGCTTTCGCTCTTCCCAATGGTTGTGGTTGCTGGTGCAGGAGGGATGGAGGCTGCGGCACAAGGGGCAGGAAGACTCAGGCTGGCGGACCTGCAGCAGACCTGCGGGGCAAGCTGGCACGAGGCAGGCAGCAGGGGCTGCAGCAGGACCTGGCGGCAGGAGACGTGAGCAGGCTGGGAAGGAGGCTGGCAGCAGTGGCAGGCAGAAGAGCAAGGCGCAGGGAGACTGGCAGGAGGCTTGAGGCAAGTGCAGTAAGCTGGCAGCAAGGGCTTGCAGCGGCATGCAGGCAGGGCGCAAGGAAATCGATGTAATCTGGCAGCAGGTCTTTCCTCCGAATGCTGGCACGTGCGTGTGTTCCTTTTTATCCGCGAGGGTTATCACATGCATCCCCGATGGCGCAATATATGATCAGGTCATCGTTCAGCTTCCGCTGTGCATACCGCTAGCTACCGCTTGCATCTGCTTCCTACCCTGCATTCGCTGTGATCATGCTGTCATCCGTCGCAATCGCTTCTGCA
This sequence comes from Laticauda laticaudata, assembly GCA_004320025.1. NCBI lineage: Eukaryota > Metazoa > Chordata > Lepidosauria > Squamata > Elapidae > Laticauda > Laticauda laticaudata. The sequence continues at coordinate 6,795 of BHFT01005017.1, forward strand.
TCCGCTGTATCCGTTCCCTCCGTTTTGCTGAGGCCCCCGAACCCGCGGAGCCATCTGCTCCATCCTGTCCATCCCGCTCGGCGTCCTCCCGCGTCCATTCCTTTCTGTGCTATCCGCTCCGTATGCAATTTTGCCCTTTTGAGAGCGGATACAACAGATGAACTTTTTTGATGGAACATTTTGCTCCTCCATTGTGTCCTTTTTACTAACGTTTTGCATCCGTTGGGCAGTGTGACAGGGCCTTTATCTGTAATTAACAACCTAGCAGAATATGAAATTTGGTTTATAGACATATATGTAGAATTCAAGGCTGAAAAAATATTATTCTATTGACTTCTTAGTGTCAGATTGTTTTAGAGAGTTCAGGAAATGTTTTACTTACAACAAAGATTGGAATAGATTTTAGAGAACTTTTTTTCCTTTTCATTATTTAGCAAAAGCTTTTTTCAATCACCATTGGAAAAGTATATTATAGCCAGATTTAATAAAAAAAAATTCTCTTAAAAACCAATACCACAATAATCTACTGTTACTTAACAATGATGGTAGATTTAAGCATTAGCATGGTTGATAAGCCTGTGGAATATTTAACATAATCAATACGGAGTCTTTTTCTTTCTACTTCATTGGCATATCTTAACAACTTCAAAAATAATTTCAAAGGTTAATTGAGGAGAAGAATTTTAAATATATACAAGTTAAAAGGGAAAAGAGATCTGTGGAGATATTAAAGCAACTGCTTTACTGTGAAGATTCCAATGAAATAGATCCTCAAAGCTACTTCATGAAATAAAGTGCCTTCCCTGCTTTTAATGGCCATAAAGCTTCATGTTACCCACTCAAATTGCCTCCTTTGGATGTTCTAATATGCATTAAAAAATCTGTCACATGCAAAGATGAATCTTTGGATTTTGGGAGTTCTACTCAAGACTTCAGGGTAACATTAAAATATTTCATTGAACCAGATCTCATCACCTCTTTGCCTCAGTGAGCTTAATGGCACTGGTTTTGTGGTGAAAAACTGTGCTGGACCTAGTAGAAAGTGTAGCTATTTCAACTTGGGTATTTTGAAGGATTAATTGTCCCAGTTCAAATGTTATTTCTTGTTCAACATTCAAGGTATCTTGAACTTCATTCCAAGAAAGAAATTTATATTACTGAGTGACAAAAATATTCTCCTTGGATTTTTCCTTCTTTTTTCTAATATAATTATCTTCTCTCTCTCTCACTCGCGCTCACATACACACACACATACACACACAATCTTTACTGTGTGAATAAGCTTCTTTATCACATGGATCATTTATTTTTATTTCTGCTCTTTTAATCCTGATTATATCCAATAATAGATAGATTGGAAGAGGCACTTTGCAACTCAAAGAGCATACAAGGGCCATCTTTAGGCTTAACCACATTTCATTGCTCAAGCTCATACTTTAAAAATATGGGTTTGAGCAATCAGAAAATCATCTTTGTATAAATTTAGCCTGAAATTTATTGAGAACAGAGCCTTGTTCTTCCCATTTTTTAAAAAAAGAACCCGAATCTTAAAATGCAGAGGTTTGTTCACAGCATGAAAGGTTGTTTTTTTTTTTTCAACTTAAAAGTTCATGATGGTAATCCTGTCACATCATTTTATATTATCCTTCTGGAAGCATTAGGTAGTACTAATTTGCAACAATCTTATATGGGGAAAAGTAGACATTTCTATACATTCCATCTGTATATATAAATATATAAATTGTTGTTTTTTTTAAAGTTTTCGTGAGTACTTACATGAATGCAGTTCAGTTTCCTTCGGGTATTATCCCACGTCATTGTAGTGCTTTTAAAGGTTTCAGCAGAATCCTCATTCTGCCGCATCCATCAGGCTTCTGCACTCTCAAATAGAAAGAATCTCCACACACCACAAGCCAGAGCAAACACCTGGGCACAACCAGACTCCCTCTGATACCTCCACTCAAACACACCCCAACCAGGCACCCAGATGAAACCTAGCTTCCTAATAGATAATAGCCATCCTTTCAACGCGAAAGCCTAAGCTGCACTGAAAGCCTCCAACACAGGAACACAGTGTTGCCAGCCAATCAAAGCCACAAAACAGACAGAAGAAACCAGAAACACCAATCAAACAAACTCCAAGTCCAATAAACACAGACCAAGACTCCCAACCAATCAGGATGTAGAAAAAAACATCCTGGCAAACAATAGGCTAGCCTCAAATTTAAAAACCAAAACGCACTGTGATAGCCTGACCCACATACAAACTCCATACAGAAGCCTGATGATGGCAGATGAGATTCTGCTGAAATGTTACTACAACTTTAAAAGCATTACAGTGACGTGGGATAATACCCGAAGGAAGCTGAATTGCATTCAAATATATAAATTAAATATACTTTGGTTAGTAATCCTTATAATAAGGTACTCTGCATAACTGTCATTTTAAAAGTTTGTGTATCGCAATACAGGATCCAGAGGCCTCTGAGAACAATCAATAAATTTCATATGGAAAAAGAAGTTGATGAATTGATTAACACGTAGTACCCTGAATTGATAGTGGCACCAGGTTTAAGGAAATCCATGTCTATAACATCATCTGTTCTCAGAAAACTTGTAGCCATGAGTTTTCTTGCCAAAGGCTGGCTTTTAAATAGACAGATAGGCAAGCAGGCAGGCAAGCAGGCTAAATTTTGTGATGATTTTCAGTTGACCTTTCTGGGTCATAATGATGAACCAATGTATCATCAGCTGCACAAGGCTGTGGAGAAATTCCTCACTTTCATTCTCATTGCGTGACAACCATTAAAGTTCAACTTTTGAAGTTTTCTTCTCTGCCATCAGCATCCAATGAATAGATCTTGCACAAACCTTCCAATATTAAGAGCATTAATAATGCAAGCCACATGTTCCTCTGAAATACCAAGCTTGACAGCAATTTCCATTTGCTGTTCTTAATCAGTTCATCAACCTTTCTCATGTGGAGTTTGTCATGTTCTGTCACAAGTCATCTGCTTTCTTCTTGATCACACAAATCAGATCTTCCTGCTTCACTATCCTTTTTTTTTTTTTTTTAACCTCAGCAGCACATANTTTTTTTTTTTTTTTTAACCTCAGCAGCACATAGTATTTGTATGAATGTAGCCATCACCATAACCAACCTGCATTCAACAATGGATTTCAATTGGAAAAATATAGTTGTGGCCTGTTGTTCAAAGATAACTGAAAATTACTTCAGGCTTCCATTTCACAAATAATAGCCATATGTCCTTTTCTCACAGAAATTATCCACCAATTGATGTGGAAAAAAATGGTGCTGAAGAATATGTCAAAGCTTCTTCTAGAAAAGGGGTGTCAAACTCAAGGCCCATGGGCTGAATCTGGCCCATGGAGTGCTTAGAACTGGCCTGCAGGGCTGTCTGGAAACATGAAGGACTAGCCCACAGTGCCTCTGCGAACAAAAATGGAGCTCAGGAGGGACAAATTGATTGCAGAAGGCCATTGCAACCAAAAATGGAGCTTGTGATGGCTGTGTGTAGCCCTCCCAATTTTTGCTGGCAGAAGGTTGCAGGACGTCGTCGCAATCGGAAAAGGAGCTCTGAAGCCCATTTTTGCTGGCAGAGCACTTGGGCCACTACAGGTGCTTTCAACATGAGTGATGTCGAACTGGCCACACCCATCCTGGCCATGCCCACCCTGGCCCCCAAGATCAAACACAACCCTGATGCAGCCCTCCATGAAATCGAGTTTGACACCCCTGTTCTAGAACATCAGCATTGTCATCTGTCAACAACTTATGATATTGGAGGCACCATTTTTCATTCAAAACTCACACCTACATAAAGTCTAAAAGCTCTGTCATTGGCTAGTATAGATAAATTTTGCATTACTTTTTCATTTCTATTTGAAGTTTCAATTTCATTAAAAAAATTGAACAATATAACATGATTTTCTGGAAGCTTATTATGTTGGCCATGTCATTAGATATGAGAAATGCCATCCAATCAATATTACAGTTTGATTTGCTTTTATTCTAGTCAGTAACAGCTCCTTTGATAAGCCATTTATATACTCTGCTCCATAATACAATTTCAGTTTTCCCAAAAGCTAAACTCAGCATCCTCAAAATTATCCTTATTGTATTTGGGATATGTGTGTGTCATGCACTGAGGTTTACTCTTAAATAATTTTTTTGAACAAGAATCCAGAATGAACTCAGAATATTTTCAATAGACTATAATGGGAATTCTAATATTGCTTCACTAGAGAATCTATATCTGAAAATCCTGCTGCAGATTTTTATTTTATTACTAGATCTATAACCATGCTTTGCTACAAAACTATGTGATCAGGCTTAGTTTTGGGAAGGAAAATAAGGGGGGAAAATTGTGCTTCTGCATACCAGCATCCATTGGTGTTCATCTAGCTAGCGTCCTGTCAGTGTGTGAGAGAATTGAGGGCTGTTTGGAAACTGAAACCTGGAAACTGAAACAGTATTTGCTGTGTGAGCAAGAAGGAGACAGCAAGGAGTCTGGGCGTGGCTTAGCTCAAATGTTCTCTGCTAAAGCTGGTTGCTGCTGTAAAACTAAAACTGAAACTCCTCTCCTCTGCTTGTGTTTTGCATTTGGAAAAGATACCTTTTCAGGTGGCGAGGGAACTAAGTAGAACTCCTTAACATCAGAATGTGTTAAAATATAATACAAAATATTAATACTACACACACACACACACACACATACACACACACACATATATAACTTTTTTGGGTCATAAAATTTTATTAAGGGTTAAGATGAGTGCTGTTTAATCTACCACTTTCATGCCATTTATTCGAGATGGAAGCATAATGAAGCTTTCTTTTTTCAGCTTGTCCTTATTTTACACTTATTCTACCCTGAAATCATAATACTGCATGATTTTAAACTTCTTAAGCAAAAATGCTTCATAATTTAGCGAATAAGTGAGGAAACATGAGGTTATTAGAGTGCAATTATCCCTTTTCCCTAGAAAGGTGCCCTCTGTTCAGGTTTAATGGTTACGCTGCCTTGAGAGATCAAACTGCTGTTGAACGAAAATGGAGCAAACATACAGACATCTCTTGAAAGGTTATTTGGATTACAAATCTCATCAGTACTTATTATTTTGAATATAAGAAGAAGCAGGAAGCACTTTTAAAAAAAAAGATAATGAGATCTGAGAAGCCATTTATGAATTTGTTCCCTGGGCAAGGGGAAGACTCAACAGTCACTTTGAATCAGTCACTCTGGGCAGAGAAAAATGCTGCCGTTTTGGCCCTCCAAAGAGAGATTTTCAGTGTGTCAGAGGTGCTCTCTACATTTCACTGAAGCCACTCCAGCATAAACTGCAAAGCCAGTAACCAACACTCAGCTCTCCCCCTTTTTTTCTTTTTTTTTAAGCTTTTAATTATCCCAGGGGTGTGTGGATTTATATCTTGCTTTTTCTTCGGGCAAGACTGTCTCTTAAAACACTCTCTAATCAATTGTCCCTATAACAAAAGCCTAATCAAATATGATAGCCTCCAAAGAGTGACATAGGGAACTTCCAAGAGTAAGGTAGACTTGAACCTGGATCTTCCCAGTTGTAAACCAAACATTTTTGCCATTCGGTTTTTGAACTTGTGATTGTTTCTTTAAGATATATTTCTAAGCTACCATCCTAAGCACATCATCCATGATGTCATCCAATAAACTGATATTTTAAGGAGCACTCTGACTTTATTAAGCCCTGATTTTCAATTTCCTTGTAAGAAGTTATTAAAGCTGTGAATAGATGAGTACATATGATATATGAAACCTTTCATATGAACTTACTCCTAGATTTGTTGGTACTCTGGACAAGTTATAGGCAACTCTAAATATTTTATGCTACAATGATTATATGCTCCCCAGAAAAAAGATCTTTTAAAAATCTTTCCAGGCAGCCCAGTAGAATGGGACATTTTTACTATAAGAAGAAAAAAAATGTTTAAAAGTTTACAAGACTGGCTTACTTCATATATTTCGGGAATCTAATTTTTATTTATATATATATATATATATGTGCTGTTTAGCTTCCTTTGGGTATTATCCCACGTCATTGTAGTTCTGTTAAAGTTCAGTTGTAGGCTCAATTGTAGTCTGTTTAAGTTGTAAGCAACGTTTCAGCAGAATCTCAATCTGCATCATCCAGGCTTCTTTGGAAGTGTGTCTCACAGTTCCTCTGTTTTAAATTGAGGACTGGGTTATTCTGCAATTGGCTATTAACAGACTGGGTCTGTGATTCATTGGCACTTGGAGTTTGATTGATTGGTGTTTCTTGGTTTTTCTTCTGTCTGTTTTGTGTGGCTTGATTGGCCTGGCCAGCATACTCTGTTCTTGTGTTGGGGGCTTTCAATGCAAGTTCTTGGCTCGTGTCGAAAGGACGGCTGTCTTCATCTAAGCAGCTGTGGTTTCACCTGGTGCCTGCTGGGGGGGTGTTTGAGATTGGGAGGCATCAAGAAGGAGTCTGTCTGTGCTCAGGCTCGTGTTCTGTCCTGTTTTGTTGGTGTGGAATTGCTTCTATTGTGAGAAGTGCAGCGCTTCCAAATGATTGACAGTCTGCTCGGAATCATCTCTTCTATTCTTCATGCTGATCCAAGGTCCTATTTTCAAAACTCTCTCGGCTTTCTCCGCTGATGAATTCTGTGGCTGGGGAGAGAGTTTTTCTATATGGTGGCTAGGGTTTTGGTGGCTCATGAAGTTGCATCCGTTGTGACCTGTGGTTTTTCATGTGTTGGACTCAGTGAGAGGTTGTTCCAGCTTTTTTGCACTGCATTTTTTGTGCTTCAATCTTGGCGGGTACACTTATTCTTTCTATTTGGTCTGTCAATGTACTGTGGACCGGGCAATGATTGTCTACAGGGAATTTCGTATCATTGCCTTGGTTTTCCCAGTCAATTTTGTCTTTGGGGATTCCTCAGGATGGCTGCTCATTTTTTGTCCTGTTTCTGAAGGCAGTTTGAATGTGATGCCTGTGTAGTATCCTTTAGTGATTTCTGTCTCGTAGTGACCTCTTATGTACGGGCAGAACAGCATGTTCCACTAGGTTGTGGTCTTGCCTAGATCTCGTGCTTAGTGGTCCTTGGTGTGTTTTTGTGCTTCAAGCTGGTGAATCTTTGTTTCTTTGTGGAAGCCATTGGCTGCTCAATCACTCTTTCAGTCAGCCCGCGCTGCATAGTTTCAGTCTGTTATATGGTGTCCTTATCTGCCAGGCGTTTGGTTCTTGGTAATGTAAGTGTCTTCGCCACAGAATCTTAATTCTGTGCTGGTCGTGTGTGGATTTGGGCGTGTGAGGTAGCGGTTGGTCGTGTGTTTTCTTTTGGTATAATGGCTGTGTCCCAGTGTGCCATCTGTTCTTTTTGTAGATTAGTACATTAGGGCAATAGGTAGTTGTTTGTTTATTTCCGTTTCATGGTGAACATTTGATTTGGGGTTGTGTGTTGTTCTAGGTGTGTTAGGAATTGTTTAGGTTTTCTTTTCCAACTGGGGCCAAAATCTACCAAATGTGTTCATCGATGTATCTTAGGCAATAGTTTGGGTTTTGTGGGTGGCAATTAGCCAGGCTCTGGATTCGAATCGTTCCATGAACAGGTTTGGCAATGACGGGTGACAGTGGTGCATTCCATAGGGCTCCTTCAATTGTGTGAGTTGTATCTCTTGTACCTTGATGTCATTATGAAGAATATAGTGTTGGTTTAGGCAGGTGTTACCTGTTAGTATGAGGTCTTTAAGCTTGGTTGGTATCTTAAGATGTTTTCGAGACTCCCAATAGAGTATATACTGGTTATGCGGTTGGTGATGTGGAACCAACGTGACAGCAAGCAGTATCTATCTGTTGTCTAGTGGATTGATTACAGAAGTGGTTATGAGTTGGTTAGATATGAGCTGCATTATCACATCGCATGTATTAAGTCCTTGCTAAATATTGGTTATGGCTCAGGTCATATACTTGTTAATGGGTATTTCTCTCGAAGAGCTTGATGAGTAGAGGAGAAGCTGACATATTCGGTCTGAGAGGCTTAGGCTTTTTTGTAAGTAATTAGTTTAGGCGCATAGGCATGTAAATGCGGTATGAGGATATCATGAGCAGGATCTAGTGCATCTGTGGGAGACGATAGATTGGGCGACGTATATCTATGTGCTATAAGGTTTCTCTTGGGAAATGGATCGTCATTGTTTGATTCTTTTTTGGCTTAATGTTAGAGTCTGGGTTATCTAAATTTTTCTTCTTGGTTTAATTTTTTTCCACGATATTGGTTGGGTTTGTCGTGTTTTTATAGGTTTTGTATGTGAGTCTTGGAGTAAGGTCTGTCATTTTGTTTATTCAATTAGTCTTTTCTGTCCATTACTCTACTACTGTGGCATTTTCCTTTGTCTGCCTGGGAGTATTATTATGCTGTTATCATTTTTCAGGGTTTGGTAACGCTGTGAATTCATCTTTTTGCAACATTACTTTTTTGGTGTTTCGTTGTGTGAACACTAAGATGTGGAGTAAACCTGGTGTCTATAATTCTGGTCAAGCTTAACATGCAGTATTTAATTCTGTTATGGGGGCTGGATCTCTCTACTGCACATATGATGGATCTGTTGGATTTTTTTGGGTGCTAAGGGGCAATAATTAAATCCTTTTGGATCAAGGACATCTGTTTCTCGTTTGTTGAAGTTCTCTGTTAGGAAACGTTGTATACTAATTGTTTCAGGTGTTTTTGGTGGTTCAATTGGGCTTTTTCTTGTCATTTTCTATTTTTTTAAGTTTCTTTGTGAGTTTATCATTTTTGTAAGTGCTTTTCAGTTTCAGCTCTCAAGTTTCGTAAGTTGTTTTACATCCTAATCCACCAAAGTAGAGTTGTGGATTTGCTTGCTTCATTCCAGGTGTAGTGCTAGCAATCTGTGTTTAACTTGATGCTAATGGAATCTTTTACTGGCAACTTCAATTTCTAGTAGAGAGCCAATTCTGTCTTCTTTTCAGGATACGTTTGTAGGCTGCCTGTGTGCTTATGTAATGTTAATTTGAAGCAGCGTTTGGTGTTTAACTGTTGTCTCTCACAGCTGCTAGGAATTTTAGGTCACATAGTATATCATGCTCTTTTAAACTTCCAGCTTCCATAGCTCTTGAATCTGATATATATTTTAAAAATTATATAGGCCTTTCAATTCTGATCATAGAAATGTTAGTAATAATACGTATTTCCCAAACAAGGATCTGTGGAAAATATTTTTGCAACCTTAGTGTATTACTGTCTAAAATTGCATTGTACAAATACACTGCTCAAAAAAATAAAGGGAACACTTAAACAACACAATGTAACTCCAAGTCTGTGAAATCAAACTATCCACTTATGAGGCAGCAACACTGACTGACAATCAATTTCACATGCTGTTGTGCAAATGGAATAAACAACAGGTGGAAAGCATAGGCAGTTAGGAAGACACTCTCCAATAAAGGAGTGCTTCTGCAGGTGGTGACCACAGACCACTTCTTCAGTTCCTCATGCTTTCTGACTGATGGTTTGGTCACTTTTGAATGCTGGTGGTGCTGTCACTCTAGTGGTAGCATGAGAAGAGTCTACAACCACACAAGCGGCTCAGGTAAATGGCAGCTCATCCAGGATGGCACATCAATGCGACAAGAAGGTGTGACAAAGAAGGTTTGTTGTATCTGTCAGCGTAGTGTCCAGAGCAATGGAGGAGCTACCAGGAAGACAGGCTACTACATCAGGAGCATGGAGGAGGCCGTAGAGGGCAAGCACACCCCGGTATCAGGTCCTCTACCTCCGCTTTGTGCAAGGAGGGACAAGAGGAGCAATGTCAGAGCCCTGCAAAATGACCTCCAGCGGCACAACTGTGCATGTGGCTATTCAAATGGTCAGAAACAAGACTCCATGAGGGTGGTATGAAGGGTCCAACGGGCACAGGTGGGGGTTGTGCTTACAGCCCAACACTGTGCAGGAGTGTTTGGCATTTGCCAGAGAACACCAAACTGGCAAATTCTCCACTGGCACCATGTGCTCTTTCACAGATGAAAGCAGGTTCACAACACTGAGCACATGTGACAGATTGACAGGGTCTGGAGATGCTGTGGAGAAATGTTCTGCTGCCTGCAACATCCTCCAGCATGACCCGGTTTGGGGCAGTGGGTCAGTAATGATATGAGGTGGCATTTCTTTAGGGAGGACGCCGCATTAGCGCCATTTTTTTGCCGCTCGCCAGAGGTAGCCTGACTGCCATTAGGTACCGAGATGAGATCCTCAGACCCCTTGTGAGACCATATGCCAGTGTGGTTGGACCTGGGTTCTTCCTAATGCACGACAATGCTAGACCTCATGTGGCTGAAGTGTGTCAGCAGTTCCTGAAAGATGAAGGCATTGATACTATGGACTGGCCCGCCCATTCCCAGGACCTGAATCCAATTGAGCACTGGGACATCATGTCTTGCTCCATCCACCAATGCCATGTTGCACCACAAACTGTCCAGGAGTTGGGGGATGCTTTAGTCCAGGTGTGGGAGGAGATCCCTTAAGAGACCATCTGCCACCTCATCAGGAGCATGCCCAGGCATTGTAGGGAAGTCATATAGGCTCGTGGAGGCCACACACACTACTGAGCCTCATTTTGACTTGTTTTAAGGACATTACATCAAAGTTGTAATGTAGTGTTTTTTTCTATTTTAATTTTGAGTGTAACTCCAAATCCAGACCTCCATGAGTTGCCAAATTTGATTTCCATTGATAATTTTTGTGTGATTTTGTTGCAGCACATTCAACACAGCACATTCATGTAAAGAACAAAATATTTAATAAGAATATTTCATTCAATCAGATCTAGGATGTCTTATTTTTGTGTTCCCTTTATTTTTTGAGCAGTGTATAATTTCCCAATAAGCATGACTAGATGATGTTTGTGGCAGAGTCAACATCAAGCAAAATGTTTCCATGAAGGAAAACAGTAATCCTAATGAAATATTTAATTTTTTTTTTCTTTTGCTAGAATTTGTGTTGGAGCTTTACCTACTGAAATCCTATGCAGAAATAAAGTGAGCTTAACTGCTTTTTCCTCTCCTCAATAATTTTAAATATTTATTTATTTAAATTTTATTCTGCCTTTATTACTTTGTAAAATAACTCAAGTGAGTGAACACACCTAATATTCCTTTCCTTCTTTTATTTTCCTCACAATAACAACCCTGTGAAATGGGGTGCGCTGAGAGAGAATAACTGGCCCAAAGTCCTCCAGAGTTGAATCTTGATTTTCCTTGACTAACTAGCAACAACATTTAGAGTACCTTGCCTGACTGATGTCAGATAGCCAAATGGAATCCAGTCTGGTCAGTACTTTGATGAAAAATCACTAGGAAACTTCAAGAAGTTGGACTAGACTGGGAAGTTAAAAAAGACAATGTAAACTCAGGGGTGGAATTCTACTGATTCAGACCAGTTCAACAGAACCGGTTGTTATGATTCTGCACAATTCAGACAACCGGAAAATCATACCCCTGGCTGGCCCCGCCCCATCCTCTGCACCTCCTTGCCCCATCTCACCCAGTCATTCTTCATCTCGCCCACCATTGCTAACCTGGGGTAGGATTCTACCAGTTTGGCCCAGTAGTTACAGTGGCGATTTGACCCTGTCCACCTGCCCCTGCCCTATTCTGTCCTTTATTTCTGGGGTTTTCAGCTCAACTGTTTGTGTGGCACAGTGGATTGCCATGCCTCAGCTGATTTCCTCACCAGGACTGCAGTGGAAGGTAAGTTTTAGAGCTGAAAAAGCAGCATTTTTAAAATGCTTTGTGTGCTCAAAGCACGCATTCACCGAATTGGTTGTTATACCAGTTGAATCGCACCCCTGCTGAATACTATATAATATTGTCAATAGAATACCCAATAAATCGGTAGCATTTTTAAACATTATTTATGTGGTGATTTCAGTCTTGTAACAACAATTACTCATGTAGATAGTTCCAGATAAAAGAACCACATATTCCTAAAGGAAAAGCACAGGGGGTATGTTTTTGAAAGGCAGGAGAAAGGACCACAATCCTACCCACTTCTCAAACAGTGTTTCTGATTAACCAATGAATCTTGCTGTGGTTGCAAATTTCTCTTGGTATAAATTCATAATGCAGAGATGTAATACTTCAGAAACAGTTCAGCTGTATAAGGTGAAACTCAAAAAAATCAAAACAAGAGAATATCGTGCAAAAGTTCATTTATTTCAGTAATGCAACTTAAAAGGTGAAACTAATATATGAAATAGACTCATTATACATGCAAAGCAAGATCGTTCAAGCCATGGATTTGTAAAAATTGTGATGATTATGGCGCTTACAGCTCAATGAAAACCCAAAACAACAATCTCAGAAAATTAGAGATATTACATGCAATCAATAAATCAGAGGATTGTACATAGAACAATATCGGACCTCTGCTTAAAGTATAAGCAGTGCATATGTACTCAGTTAGCTTGGTTTGGGCTTCCTTTTGCAGCACATTACTGCCTCAGTGGACGGTGTGGCACGGAAGCTATCTAACACTGTGGCACTGAATGTTATGGAGACTGTTAATGAAGACCAGCGGGCAGCTCATTGTGGCCTTCAGCTCTTCTGCATGTTTGGTCGTCATGCCTCTATCTTTCTCTTGGCAATGCGCATAGATTCTCTCATAGCGGGTTCAGATTGGGCAAGTCTGCTAGCCAATCAAGCACAGTAATCGCACAGTCATTGAAGCAGGTTTCGGTGCTATTTGGTAGTGTGGGCAGGTGCAAGTCCTGCTGGGAAAATGAAGTCAGCATCCCCATAAAGCCCATCTGTGGAAGGAAGCATGAAAGTGCTCTAAAATCTCCTGGTGGATGTGGCTGCATTGACCCTGGACTTAACGAAGCACAATGACCAACACCAGCAGATGATATGGCTCCCAAATCAACACAAGACTGTGGAAACTTCACACTGGACTTCAAGCATCGTTGCAGTGTGTGTGCCTTCCATTCATTCCTCCAACAGCTGGGTCCTTTGATTCCAAATGAGATGCAAAAGTTGTTTTCATTCAGAAAAAGAGGACCCATTGAGGCAAAGACCAAGTTCTGTTTTTCTTCTTCGCCCAGGTAAGTGCTTCTGATGTTGTTTGTTATTCAGAAGCAGCTTGACAAGAGGAATACGACATTTGAAGCCCATGTCCAGGATCGTCCTGTGTGTGGTGGCTCTTGATGCACTGACTCACAGCTTCAGTCCACTCCTAGTGAAAGTCCCCAACACCGTTTGAATGGGCCTTTTTCCTGGACCAATCGTCTCCAGGCTGTGGTCATCCCTGCTGCTTGTGGCACCTTTTTCTTCCACACTTTCCCTCTCACATAACTTTCTATTAATGTGGCGTTGATAGCAGGCACTTTGGGAACAGTCAAACTTCTTTGCAATAACCTTTTGAGGCTTTCCCTGCCTTATGGAGGGTGTCAATGATGGTGTTTCTGCACAACTGTCAGGTTAGCAATCCTTCCATGATTGGTGATTCCTACTGAACCAGACTGAAGAAACCATTTAAAGTTCAGAACCCTTTGCAGGTGTTATGGCTTAATTAGCTGATTAGAGTGGGACACTTTGAGCCTAGAATATTGAATCTTTTCATAATATTCTAATTTTCTGAGATTGTGGATTTGGGGTTTTCATGAGCTGTCAGCTGTAATCATCTCAATTATGACAAATCACAGCTTGAACTCTATTGCTTTGCATGTAATGAGTCTATCTTATATATTAGGTTCACTTTTTAAGTTGCATTACTGAAATAAATGAACTTTTGCACAATATTCTCATTTTCTGAGTTTCACCTGTATTTTTCCACCAATTATAAAGTATTTATCTTTAAATCTTTCTCTGAGGCAAATAACTGCATTTTCTACTAAAACACAATTCTATTACAGGCAAAAATGATATCAAAAGATTACCAAAGTAGTTTTGCCTGGCATGTCATTCACACAATAAAATTGTCAATAGATTTTTACAAGGGCTTATAAATAAATTGTTTGACTGGTCTGTTTGGCCATCCGGAAGAATATTAATTGATCTATGCAGTTTGGATAGCTGAAATGGCTTTAGCAGGACTGCTCCCTTTAGAGTTTAGACTATGTATAATTTAATATTTAAATGCTATATATTTATGAACATCTAATCTGAAATGGCACCATCTTCTCCACCTAATCATAAAATATTCTTATATAAAGCATCTTTATCAATACATATTTTCCTGAACCAAGTTTTCATAGATGAAATTATATTTGCATGTATGGAATATCTGTGCAATGCTTTTTAAGCAATTCTTGACACTTTTCAGAGGTCTAATTATTTGAAAATCAATCAATCAAACAAAAATAAACATGACTCTATCAATGCACACTTTATGGTACGTGGCTCTGAATTCCACTGGTAATTCTTCACTTTTCCCCATTTTTTCTTTCATTCCTTTTTAGTGCATAATCTACAACTTTGATGTAGCTCACATCTTTCTTCTATTTTGCAGATTGCTGGAAGGAGGGTGATTCATGCATATGGGACCAGATGGTTTCTATAAACAGATGTGGATTAATTTTATAAATGAGCTACCTTATTTTACAAGCAATTAATTTTAATCAATAGTTATAGATACAATTAATAATCATGTATACTTTTCTCCTGTCCATACTATGTTTTAAAATATAGTTTTGACTTGTGCACATAAATACACACACACAATAAACACATGCCCACAAATTTCCATCTATAGTGAAGGGGAAATATTGTGTCCCCATTCCCCTGTATTGCCATTGAGGTTCAAAAACTTTATACAATGTTACTATTAATCCTGATAAATGTTTTCAAGAAATAGATTCCTAAAGTTAAATTGCAAAGGACACCTAGTTTATTTTTTTCTGACTTAAAATATTATTTAAATAGATAAATGTAAATTTCAAAAGACAATTGTGTCACTGGCACATGAATAGGAAATCCTATAGTATCTTATTAGAGTATAGTATAGAGTATAGTATTATTAGAGTATAGTATTCTCTGAAACTAAACTAAGATCTCATGAGTTGCTGTTCTGATTTGTAACAGATTTGGATAAAAAGATAGCATTACTGCTGAACAAATTTGTGAGGAAAATATTGGGATGTTGCTAGGTATAGGGTTCTTGATTTTGAATCAACGCCTTCTCAGAAAAATGGTTTTATGAACCTGGAAGTTACTGCTTTAGCTAATGTAAATGTGAAACACTCCAAGACAATAAAGTCTAATGAATAATGAAATAGAAGAAATATTGTAAAAAATTCAAGTATGCAATATTTATAATATTTCATAGCCCAGCTTAGGCTGGACTTATTTTATTGGAAAACTGGAAAAATGTTTCAGAAAACTGAATAATCTGTATATTCCTTTTTTAACTGTTATGGACAGTTGAAAAATGCCAGATAGATAGATGATAGATAGATAGATAGATAGATAGATAGATAGATAGATAGATAGATAGATAGATAGATAGTTGCATTTAGATAGATGATGATGGATGGACAGATGATGTTATGGTGAAATAGAATTTAACAAATGCCAACTTATTACTTAAACATTTTACTGTATTTCTTTCATTGTACTTTTTGACTAAGGAAATGGCTATTGATTTTTGCTTGTTTCTTGACAAAATTATTTTCACAGATTTATCTGCCTTTTTTGTCACATTGAAGCCTGTCAAATTTCAAAGGATAGGTGCAGAAATTTCACAAGAAAAAGACTTTACAGTTTTCGAATAGAATTTTCTAATATTAACTGCTGGCTCCCAGTTCTTCTCAACTGCATGTCCTTAGAGGGAAGGGAACATGTTCAGTTGTGAATGGTAGGAGCAAAAGCTTTTATACTTATGCCACAAAACTGACAGCAGAATGGAAAAGGATTTGTTTTATCCCATCCCTCCTGGAGAGATGGAGGAATGAATATTTCAACTTATTTCAACATTTACCTTTGAGATGTTTGGGCTGAATCCTTTGAGACCATTGCTGAAATCATGGATTGTTCAGATTTTTTCCTCTGAGGCCAAGAAAAGAACTGTCAACTCTAACAGAGAAGCCCATCTGTTATTAGAAATTCCCTCCTGTCTGCCAGACTGCGTGATTCTTTTGTTTTGATCTTGGAAGGTCTGAAATCAGAGGGAAAAAGTGTGCTGCAGGTTCAGGATCTCCAAATTGCCATAAACTACTGTATTATTTATGCCAGTTTGAAACTGATGTAGATCTATTCCCTCTGATGCATTTGTATCAAGGGAATTTGTTCTTTCTTTCTCTTTCTTTCTTTTTTCTTTCTTTCTTTCCCTCTCTCCTCTCTCTCCATTCTCTCTCTCTCTTTCTCTCTGTCTCTCTCTCTTTTCTTTCTTTGGCAGCAGGAGAAGCAGAAGAAGAAGAAGAAGAAATAGAGGATACTTTCTTATGAGAAATTTTATCACCCCAGGACAAGTTCCATGCAAGTGATTCCACATCATTGTGTCTCTTTGATATATGAGCTGACTTACTTCTGTCTCAGATTCACTAAAAGAACTGCTCTGAAATATGATTTTAGCTGAATTTTTTGGAATTTGGAAATATCTATTTTTCTATTGAACATAGATTTTTTCTAACCCTTCTCTTGGTTTTTGACCTTCAGTCATTTTAGCAAGTCCTGTACAGGGAATGTGGGCTTGAATAATTTGAAGTCCCCCAACCAAGTCAACTGAATATGGATAAAACTGCCAAGATTCTTACCCTTTCTTTTTTTACAAGTCCCAACATCTACCTCTCTGTTGCTACCAGTTCTTTCTGAGTTACAAAGTTTATATTTTATTCAGATGCAAAAAGGTAACAGCAAAACAATACTACCCCTGGTATCTATTGCACATTGTTAAGTATGTATCGGAGTCAAGCAATAGGCAGTAACTGATGTGTTTTTTGAACCTTAGCATCTTAGAAATATATTGAATGGATGGTGGTATTCAGCTGGTTCTGACCAGTTCTGGAGAACTGGTAGTGGAAATTTTGAGTAGTTCGGAGAACTGGCAAATACCACCTCTGACTGCCCCCCCCATCTATTCTCTGTCTCCCAAGTTCCAACTTATTTATTTATTTATTTTGTCAAGCAATTATAAGGTAACAGGTGTAAGTATAAACATAATTATGAATACATGAAATGGATACACATAAGAAAAATAAAAAGAAACAACAGGNACAGAGTCAGGTACAGTATTCCAGACATTGACCACTCTGTTGCTGAAGTCGTATTTCCTGCAATTAAGTTTGGTGCAGTTTAATAGTTTGTATGTATTATATTTTTATGGTTGAAGTTGAAGTATTTGTTGACAGGTAGGACATTGCAATATATAATTTTATGTCCTATACTTAGATCAGACCAAAAGCGGCGTAGTTCTAGGTTTTCTAGGTCTAGAATTTTAAGTATGGTGGCATAATATATTTTGCAATGAGTGGAGAACTCTTTTTGTGAAATATTTCTGGATTTTCTCTTTTTAATAAAAGTTTTATTTAAGTTTTCACAAAACATACAAATACAAATAAAATATCTTTTTTAAAGAACAGTGTGGCCCCAGGTTATCACTGCTCCATACAGACATAAACTCAATACATATTTATGTTATACATTCTTATCCATATCTTATAACTATTTTTTCAATAGCTTTTTCCTTTCTTTACTTCTTATAGCTTTATTTTAAATTATCTTATTCCTTTCTTAATTCAATTACATATCTTTTTCTACTTTTTAAAATCTTTCTAATTGATGTTTTTATACTTTCATCTGTCTTGTTTACAATTTCATATTATCTTTTCTCATAAAACAAATTTCCCCCTGTAATTATTAGACTGGAGTGTAACATCTTTGTATCTTTTTACAAATCTTATTTAAAAATTTAAGTTGCATCTTTACAGTTGTATCTTTCATTTTCTAACCTCTATTTTATAACACATACCTATTTTCAATCAAATTCTGCTTGGTACATTCCCTAAAAATACACACTAAATTCTTAAAAGAAAAAAGTACCGTGTTTCTCCAACAATACGGCCTCCCCCAATAGGAAGTCCCAGCATGCTTTCTGCCAAAAAATCAAATTAATCCCCTCCCCCAAATTAAGGCCTATATTAAACATGCAAAATGGGGGGAAATGGCTGGGGGACTGGCCGTTAGGTAGTACTTTTGTT
Organism: Laticauda laticaudata; assembly: GCA_004320025.1. NCBI lineage: Eukaryota > Metazoa > Chordata > Lepidosauria > Squamata > Elapidae > Laticauda > Laticauda laticaudata. The sequence goes on from BHFT01005017.1 coordinate 25,019, forward strand.
GCATACCCGGATATGGTGCTAGTTGCGTTGACCTCGGCATTAGTGGGGCACTTCATTTCTGGAAACCTTCCACCACCATTGCTTTCCCTTCTCCCCATGTTGCTATGGCATTTAAAGCAACGCTGCAGTGTTTGACACAGCCATGCACAGGCAGCCAGGACTCCTCCGTGCAACCCGAGCCAGGCGGAGACACTCAGCTTCAGGCGC
>BHFT01005018.1:0-18820 GCA_004320025.1 Laticauda laticaudata
CGCGAAAACTTAAAAACACACACACACACACACACACACACACATATATATATATATATAAAATCTTCAATCCATATCCACTCCATTTTTCTATTAACTCATCTCTAAATCTTCAACAAAGGTCCAATAAAAATTAACAGAAACATCTAACAATATAAATATATCATTCTCCTTTCAATTATGCTCCATCCCATAATTGGGTAGACCCAGTTGCCCTGATAGACCAGTCTCACCAAGGAAAAAAAACACTTGATTTAGAAAGAGCTGCATCCTATGCTCTCCTCCGTATGTCAAAGCACTTTTTTGAAGGAGTTGCACAGCTCCAATAGTCAAATGTACAGGATGTATAGTCTAACTTTCCTGACGGACCATGCTAAATGGGAATTCTGGAAATTATGATCCAACATACTTTGGATGCTTCTAGACAGGAGTGGGCTAATGTATATAGCTGTTTTTCCCCAAACATACAAAAAAAAATTCTTAGTAACAAATCAATTCCTATTTTGATTATAAATGTCATAAAGATAGAGTAGTCTGAACTTCAAAATGAGATTTGCCACTGTATTCCAGCTGATGAAGAATAATTCTTTGAATGTGCCTTGTCTTTTATCAAGATCTCAGTATTAAGTTATACATATCTATATTTGTGTCTGTTTATCACAGAAAGGAAAACTACCCAAGGCTTTAAATTTATTTTCCAACACTATTGACATTCCCAACAGATCTTGAGACTGCTCATATCTCACATCTTTCTCTCCTCTTGACTTTGTTTTCATCTTGTTACAAATAAAACCTTTTTATTCAACTAATATTTCAAGAAGAATATGACTCAGCTGCCAGCTTTCAATATACATGCTATGTACCTTGACACACATTTTATATATTACACTATCCTATTAGAGGTATAAAAATGTGTCTGAGTGAATTAAATTGTCAGTCCCTGCCCAGAGCCAGTTTGGTCTAGTAGTTAAGGCACCAGGGAAAAAACACTGAGTTCAAATCCTGCCTTAGCAATGAAAGCCCTGGGTGCCTTTTGCCAGTCAGTTTCTCTCAGCCAAACTCACCTCGCAGGGTTGTTGTTGTGAAAAAAATTAGAAGAACCGTGTGTTGGATATGTTTGTTGCCTAAAGTTATTTGTAAAAATAATAAATAAATAAATGGCCCCAATGCATAATCAGCTTGTTTATTTTATTTTATTTCATTCTATCAAATTTCTACTCCACTCATCTCACCTGTGTAATTCTGGAAGCTTAATTGTTTCTGCTTACTTGATTTAAACAGCCTCCATCACAAATAGATGATTCTGAGACGCTAACAATGAATAAAAACCAGATTAAAAACAACATAACAAATTTAAAAATAACATATACAGCAACCAAGATAAAAATCACCCAACACAATCAACATGTCTATGATATGGGCTCACCCACAGATCCAGGGCTTAAAATTCAGTAATAAAATCCGGTGTTTAAGGTTTTGCAGAAAGCTACTGTATTCATATAATAGCACATGTTGCATGAAAACATACGTTTTATATGCACCCTCTCAGACACATCTCAACAACCATTGCCAACAAATCAGTCCTTTGTGGAAGGTAATTTTATGTACTACATGGATCTGTCATTCATATGTATATTTCTATAATGTATCATGCCATATGAAAGTATCTGTAAGGGTTGCAGGTACTTCCATTAGTGAATAATAGTGAAATTGGGAAATTTCCACGATTAGTGGAAGTGAGAAACACTAGGTGCTACTACAGCCTAATCTTTTGTACATTGGTTCCAACCTCAATTATCTATCTTGGTATTTTTCAATCTGGTGCCTCCAAATATGTTCAGACTATCATTCCAGTAGTTCCCTGCCTACATGGCTTTTAAGTTGATCTTCTTATGTTCTCTGTTACTGCAATTAACATCCTTAATTGCATCTGCCTCTAGAATCCCATCCCAATTTTTATACATTATTTTTGGAGGGGAAAAGCACGTACAGTAAATGTTCAACATTGCACCTTAGCAACCAGTCTGAATACTGATGCTTTTTAACATATTCACCAGATAAATTGATAGCATTATTAGCACATTATATCAAGATTACTATTTTTTCTTTGAAAAAAAAGTTCCCCAACTTCTACAAAACTACAGATTTTTCCACATTAAACTGTTTTGGAAGCAAACATATAAAAGAATGCCCATGGAATTGTACAGTCACATCATTTTAGGAGTTATGCATCAAACTAATTAATATATTAATCATGACCAAGTACCTATTCAGTTAAATATATGTTGGATGTCCTTGCCTATCCATAATTCTCTACAAACAAGGACAAGTAATCTTTCAAATAATGAGACATTTCCTGGCAATGTATTTCTTTCATTTAATTAGTTGGACCAAAAATATCTGATCACAATTTTTAAAAATATGATTGTAATAATATATAAAACATTTCAGAAAATTAATGATTTATGAGCTGATATCCTAGACGCAGAAAAGGCAACATCATGCACAAAGTATTTCATTCATTTAAGGTTTTTTGAGAGCCAGATCATTTATTGTAAACATGCCATAGCAAACTGAAATAAGATACAGCCAGAGCTGATGTCATTTAATGGCCTGCCATTCATTCCCATTTGCTTTCAGTGATAGTACAGGATTTTCTCATTAGAAAGAACTAGTTTGTCCAGTGATAAGAGAATAGGAGCTGAAGGAAATTTATGTTATCTTATATGCCACTGCAAATCCTGACCTTTTGTTTCATTTTGTTTTGATTCTCTATCATCAACCCTCTAAGGAACAGAATCAAATGGTGGCTGTATAGAAGCAAATAGGCAAGATTTTGCATGAAGTCCAAATAATCGGAATCAAATACAGATAGTTCTCGACTTATTACCACAATTAAGCCCAAAATTTCTCTTGCTAAATGAGACATTTTTAAGTGAGTTTTGCCCCATTTTACAATCTTTCTACAATCTTGCCCTAGTTAAGCAAATCACTGCAGTTGCTAAGTTAGTAACACAGTTGGTAAGTGAATCTTTCTTGTCAAAAGGTTACAAAATATGATCACATGACCCCAGGATACTGCAACCGCCATAAATATGAGTCAGTTGCTAAGCATCTGAATTTTGATCACATGTTCATAGGAATGCTGCAGCGGTCATAAGTCTGTAAAATGATAAATCACTTTTTTCAATGCTGTTGTAACTTTGTACAGTCACTAAATGAATTGTTGTAAGTTGATGAGTACCTGTATAGTTCTGATCCCAAACTGTGAATGCAACTATTTACTCATATGAAAGAAAGCTTCAGTTTTCAGATAGGACACTATGAAGAAAACCTGTTCTCTGCTTCTGCATCTGTGGTGCTCCAATTTTGTTTCAGTCAGCAAAAAGGGCCGATGACGTACAGGATAACATTAGATGGTCTTGCAAAAACACAATCCAGGCTTACATAAAAAACTGTCTCAACAGCAAGTCTCTTGAAGCACAAAATCAGCATTTTCCAATCTTGGCAAGTTTAAGATGTGTGTGATGACCCGGGGTGTGACACAAAGGCAACATAGTCAGATAATCAGTAGGAGTCCCTTTATTAGCTCCAACTTTGCCCCCAATGTCCTGGTTACCTTCTAGGCTGGAGAAAAACTCTCCCAGGAACACCCTTTGGCCGCAAAGAATCAAGTCCAAATGTGGTCAACAAAAACTGTAAACTATAATTCCAAATAAGGCAAAATGAGGTAATTAGTCTGGCAGGGCAGGAGAAAGAATTCCAGANCCCCCCCCCCCGTAAGCCACGCAACCCATGTTGCTCCCTTCCCCGTTCCTCCCTTGGCCTGGGATGAAGAGGGGGAGGGGCCTGGGTCTTCCTCTGAACTCCCTCTCCCTTGTTCTACCTCTCCTCTTCTCTGCCCAGCTGTACTTTGCCCTTCCCCAGTTTCCTCCACAGCCAATGGAGCCACACTCCCACTGCCTATCAGCTGTTCGTCTTCTCCTCGGATTAAGACTCCAGCAGAGGCATGACAGTGTGTGGATCAACTCTCAGAATTCCCCAGCCACCATACTGGCACTAACAAGTGAAAAACTTACCTTTAAAGATTCCCTGGTTCCAATCTTGATAAGCAAAGTGAGGACTATTTCCAACATCTCTTCCAATTCTCTTATTGCATTCTGTTATTAATCAACCGTGAAGCAAAAGGAATCAGTCTAATTTTGTAACCCTAGTCAACTGCCAATTTATTTGACTGCTTACAAAGATAGATCTATGTATCAGTTGCTACGCATCTTACAAACTCTTGTTTATCACTGACCTACAGTTCTTCAACATATACGCATTTTTTGTTTCAGTGCAATACCATCTGCTAACCATATCAACTATATTCAAAAGTTTGTAGCTAGATAAACTATTTATTTTATGGTAGCAGCAAAATTTTCTATCTCCAAATTTTTTCATCCATTGATTTCCCCCCCCTCCCTTGATCAGAAGTGGTATTCAACTGGTTTGTACTGGTTCGGGTGAAATGGTCATGGTGATTTGGTGTGGGTCGCTGAACCGGTGGTGACTCCTAGCTGGCCACATCCCCGATCTGCTTGCCCCTTCCAGCCTGACCGGCCAGCCAGCAGGTGGGTGGTTGGATGTCCCGGGACTTCTCACTCCCCTTGTCGTGAGATGCCTGCAGCTACTACGTGCTTCTTTCAGTAGGGCTGCAGTCCAGCAGCTGCACTGAAAAAGCATGCCCTGTTCTATGTGCTGGACTTGGCAAGTCTAAGCAGCTGGCGCATATAACAGGGTGGCGCTGGATTGTTGGAGAAGCAGAGCGGAACCGGAGATCATTATCCGCCTCTTTCACAGCGTAAGGAACCTCCCCGGATCAGCCAGCTGGTCTCCTCCTCCTCTGCCTATTTATTCTGTATGGCAGAGGAGGAGGAGACCAGCCAGCCAATTCGGGGAGTATTTCTGCCCGAAAGAGGTGGCTGGAGACCGAAAAAGAGTCGCCTTCAGCAGCGGCCCCTTTGGCCAGCTGGTTTCCTCACCCTCATGCATACAAAACAGGTGGAGAAAGAGGAGACCAGCCAGCCAATTCAGGGAGGATTTCTGCACTGTGAAAGAGGCAACTACTGATCTCTGGCTTTGCTCTGCTTCTCCAATCGTCCAGCGCAGCTCTGTTCTATGTGCCAGCTGCTTGACTTGCCGGGCCCAGCATATAGAACAGGGCATGCTTTTTTCAGTGCGGCTACTAGACTGCAGCCACACCGAAAAAAGCACACAGCTGCAGGTATCTCACAAGGGAAGCGAGAAGCCCCTGGACATGTGGTCACTTGCTGGCTGGCTGTGCCGGGCTGGAAGAGGCGTGTCTGCCAGGAGAAGGAAGAAAGCGCGCTCCAGAAGGGCAGGTGCCAGGCAAGCGGGCGGATGTCCCGGGACCACTTAAAGATCGACTTTAAGAGTGACCCCATGGAAGAAGCCGAGAACCGACCGCAAAGTGACAGGCATCTATGTCCCTTCACAAGGAGTATTAAAGGGAGGCAGACACTGAGCCTGAGGAAAAGAGAGGTGCCGAAGCCCAGCCTGTTATCCAGGAAGGGACTACAGCAGAGACCCATCACACACCGCTGTCAGCCTTGATACTTTGCTATCTTCTCAGCTTCTTCCATGGGCACACTTAAAGTCGAACTTTAAAAGCTAGAAAGACGTTTCTATTAGATGTCTCTCAACGTCAGCATTGGGAAAGCTATACCGCCTGAATTCATGAGAAGTCTTCCTTCATCGCTCCTTGTGCATGCCGGGAGCGCCTAAACCGGAGTGAGAGAGAGTGAAGTTGTTTGCTATTGGCTCCCCCTCTTGCTTCTCACAGTTGCCCTGAGCCAGTGCTGTTCTTTACTTGGCCAGCCAGATAGCCACAGGAGCGCCCTCAGCAGCAACAGGGCAGCGCCACGACAATGAGATACACTAAGATTTGGCAGTGCAAATTTATCTCCAAAAGATTCTGGCAAAAAAACAAAAACAAAACCACCCTAAACAAAACCCATTTGGCAGGCAGATCGGCAGGCAGTCCGTGATTTTTAGTTGGACTTTTTTTTTTTTGTCACCCAAGGGCGGAAGAGGGGGGAAGTTACATAGGAAATCACCCTGTCTCTGCAGCATCGGTCATGTCTGAGTGGGCGTGGCCAAGTCGACATCACTCGCAGCAAGGTGCCACACCACCTTGCCACACCCACCCAGTCACCTGACCACCAAGCCACACCTACCAAACAAGCCATGCCCACAGAACCAGTAGTAAAAAAATTGAATTCCACCACTGCCCTTGATGTACTAAGTGTTTTCTAAATTCTAGTTTTCAAACCGAAGAGAGTTATACTTGCTTTCGGGTTTCCATATCACAGGTTGCCAATTCTAAGCAACAATTAATGAATGTCTGGGACAAATATAAAAATTAGTTTATACATTTGGTACATTATATTTGTCCCTGAAACAATTTTATGCAAACATCTTATGCAAAATGGAATTGCTTGAAAAACTCTCACTCCAAGTCACTTGTGTTTAAATCTGATTTAAACTAGCCTAATCCACCTCCATGAGTTAGGTATCAAAGATCTACACATCTTTCTTTAGTTGTACCAACCATATCCCATTACTGCAATCGATTGAAACTATACAGGTAGTCCTCAACTTAACAACTACAATTAGGATCAGAACTTCTGTTGCTAAGTGAGGCAGTCATTAAGTGAGTTGTATCCAATTGTATGTATCTATTTTGCCACAGTTAAACAAATATCCATGGTTGTAAAATGAATCCAGTTTCCTTCACTAACTTTGCTTGTTGAAAGCCAGTTGAAGAAGTCACAAATGACAATCATTTGACATCAAGGACACTGCAACCATCATAAATACATGCTGGTTGCCAAGTGCCTGAATTTTGAGCACACGACTGCAGGGAATTTGCAATGGTCGTAAATACGAAGACCAATCTTAAATCACTTTTTTCAGCACCACTGTAACTTTGAACTAAGAAAATAAGATAAGCAAATAATTGTAAGTCAAGGACTACTTATATTTACATAAAGTGCTTGAGCAACGCCATTCCCAGCCATTCCGTAAGCATACTTTCTGACTCATGTACGTCTTACGTCATAGATCTAAAACCTGTGAAATACTCTTTGTCTTTGTCTACCCGAGGATAAATTTTGCACCTGCCTCTTTATAGTTACCTAATCCCTATTGCACCATCCCATTTCTCAGAATATTCAAATTACTAAGAACTCATAACTGTATAAAAAGGAGAAAAAGAAAACAGATTTTTCTTTTCTGTAAATTTTGTAGATATTGAAGCATCTTGGATATAAGGTCAATTTATATAACCCCATTGCCCAATGAGCACATAAACAAAATTAACAAGGGTTTTATTAATAAATATAGTGGATTTCAAGAACTATTTCCAGTTATGAAATATTAATTATTAGCTTAAGCCCCTGTCACACTGCACCAACGGATGGAAAGAGGATGTAAAACGGAGAAAAACATTTGCCATCCGTTGGGCGTTAACGCGTGCTTCCTTCTGTGCCACTCATGCCTCCGTATTTGCTTACCGTTCTATCCGGTCGGCTCCGTCTTATTGACATTTCATCCCGCCTCTCAGAAGGTTTGAGCTGCTCAAAAAACTTTTGAGCGGAAAAGTATCCAATGCATCACCGTTCTGCATCCTCTAGGCATACGGGGACATGCCGGTCTGCATCCATTACGCATCTGCTATACTCGCTAAGCATCGCTGCGCAACCGCGCAAACTCAAATCCGTTCAGCGGTAAACGGACGCAGAGGATGGGAAGCAGAACGTGACTGGCAAGCCTTGTACGCACGGACGGACGAAGGATGAAAGCGGATGCAGTAATAATTCACAGTCAATCCGCTACGGCATCATCTGCATCCATCTGCATCCTCTACGCATCCGCTCGTGCATCCTTACACAATCCGCTCTGCATCCGCTCTGATCCTCTACGCATCTTGCTCGTGCGAGTCCGTCTGCATCCGCTTCTATCGCCAGGCTTCGTTCACACATCTGCTTTCCATCTGCTCTGCATCCTCCCCCCCGGCCGTTCGCTTTCCGTGTTATCCACTCTGCTTATGCAATTTATTTGCCCCTTTTGAGAGCGGATAACAATGGATGGAACAGGAACATTTTTCTCGTCCACTGTGTCCTTTTTACAAACGTTTTGCATCCGTTGGGCAGTGTGACAGGGCCTTTAATTAAAAATGTGCTATGAATTGCAAACACCATACATACAGAATATATTATATAAACTTAGCACTTTCACATCAGCTATATTTTCCAAAGATATAATGCCAATTATAAAGATTCCCATGTTTCATTGAGTCACTTCATCTGAGGAATGATTGAATCTTACAAATTCACCTGTTTTTTGAACCTACAGTTGACTGAAATACAAAGATCATTGCAAATTTTGCATTTTATATTTTTGATTTGATAAATTATTACTAAAATACTGATAAACAAGGCAGAGTTCAGCTAATTTTTCTAAGAAAAACATGATAAATTCACTTTTGTTTCCCTTTATTTTTTTCTGCTTTTGAAATATTACTTTTAGCAACAATCACTTTTATAATATCAATTCTTGATTTTTCTCTTCATATTCTTATCCCAATTCTCTCCATTTATTTTTACTTCTTTTCTTGTTAAAATTAAGTACTTTTAATTTCTGTTATTGAAACAGACATCACCTTCCTCATAACAAAATATCCACCAATTATTTACCTGGAAGAAAACTGTATCACCATAAAATGACCTGTCCCACAAGGAATCCTTTCTTCTGACACCAACATCAGACCAACAGAAGGAAGTTATTAAAGGCATGTTACAGTTATGAATCGATGCATTCCCTTCCCTCAATTTCTCTTGCCTTGCAGTAAATGTTAAGCAGCCAGTGATAGAATAATGTTTTCTATCTTCCATGCTTGATACATCCCAAAGTCTTCATATAGCAAATTTCAATTTTTACTATATTCATTAAAAATACATTCATATCTTTAAACTATACAGATTTTTATTACAGCATGCTGACAAATTATGGATATCAAATCAAAGCACAGCAATAGGACAAAATCAATCATATAAATATATGTCACATCATCCATTTTACACTTCTATTTCATAAGAAGAATAATCTTTTGCTAAGATTATAAGAACTATATTTAATATTAATTTCTTAGCCATTGATTTCTTAATGGTAATTTATGCCAGATATGGTAATTTATCGTATGGTCATTTATGCCAGATTTTTTTTGCAAATATTTAGAATCTAATTCACATTCCAATAGATAATAATTTGGGAGCCTTAGATGCTGTAAGGGCCAAATTTGGGCTAAAATTAGGCTAAGGGCTAAAATTTTACAATTTTAGGCAAACCCCAGTTTTCTTTCAATTATTCACATGGTTTAAAACTAAGGATAATAAGCTGGCCTAAAGTAATAATATCCCTAATTAGCCATGACTTCAAAAGCCAATGATTTATCTTTCTTTGGTCCAAAATGTATGTTTGATATGGGAACAGGGATTCAAATTATACTCCTGCCCAACACCTTCAAAATATTAGTAGAAGCAGTGAGGGATTCAAGCGTTGTAACAATCAGTTTGGTGAGCGCACATTTCGAACTGGGCCAAACTGGTAGAATCCCAGCCCTGAATAGAAGAGAGCATTTGAAGCTCAGGGTCCTTGCTGTTCTCTGAGCTTGGTTTTCTTGCAGGTTATAAATACTAGCATTGATGATGTTACCTGGGGTCAGGTATCAAAACATCTGCAACAAAATAACCAAGCTCAGAGAGCAGCAAGGACTCCATCTTCAACATACACCTTGTGGCTTTAATAGAAAAAATATACTGGAACTAAAAATAATCATTAAATTTCTCTATAAATTCAAGGAAACAGAAGATGGGATCATGCCCCACTAGAGTATCTTAAGCATTGAAAGTCCTAGAATGTCTTTATGAATGCTGACATTTTCTTTGTACTTGCTACAATCAATAGGTGAGCCAAATGGCAGCATGAGACCTTGGGGAGAAAAACTGATCTCAGCAAGAATGAAGTCATTTGTGATGCTATATTTAAAGGTATTGTCAGCCTTTTCTTGGCAAGAATTAGAACTGGGAGGAGGCTAAAGCGTATATCCAGGGATGCAAATCTTTGATAAGCAGATTTACTGTAAATAATAAAACTGATAGGAGAAAAATTTAGTCACTGCTATATTGCAAAATCTACTTATAGTGTTATCAAGGTGCAAATTCTAACACTTTTTCCTCCTGCTGTGCAGGAGGTGAAGTTTCCTTCTTTGGGGAAGGAGAGCAATTTCCATCTGTCCTTCCTTATGATAAATTAACTAGTTGGGTTTCAAGCTGATAACTTCTGACCTTGCAGGAAGTAGTTCTTGGGGTATGTAAATATGTTGAGTCCCTAAATTACATTTATAAAAGGAAACATGGGATTTTGTGATCAAACGTTTTGCAGAACTTTGGACCATAATATCATTAAAAATAGACATGTGTTGTATTAATAAAAGCATGTTTTTAAAATGCATGTTAAAAGCTCTTTCTCAACATCCTTGAGCTCCATCCTTCTATGAAAACTGATCCTTAAAAATGTCATCTGGCATCCAGAGGGAAGGTTTGTGGAAACAGGGAGGGTTGGACTGCTATCAGCAGCATTGCAATACAAGCCCTGCTCCTTTTCTACATGCATGGAAATTCCAGATGCATGGTCAAAAGTGGCAACGCATGTGGTATTAATATCACTCCTGGTCTTCTGATTAAATTGGCAAGCACTTATGGAGACCACTATGACTTCTTGCTTGGCAGCCCTGACCATCTGATGGTCAATACTGGGTCAACCACCCAATACTATCTGATTTTGACTTTCAGGTACTCTTTTTTAATTCAAACTATGTTACATCTTTGCACTGTGATTTATTTTGCTCTCTAAATAATGATTCCTGTACAGAAAGCTTTTATTTGGCAACCAATGGTGAGTATATCCTTTTCAGTTATTAAATGTACATACTGATGTATTTTTTATAAAGTAGATTATTTAGACAGGGAAAGATCTACTAAGGTAGGTGATTCTATTCTGATAAAGATAACATTCACATATAAAATAAGGTAAGGTCTCACTAAAGATCTTACAAAAAGAGACCTACTATTTGCACTTGAAAATGAATTAAAATGTTTAATGACTTACTATTTTTTATTTGTTAAATGTAATTATATCAGTTATCAATGGAATAGAAGGTAAGCAGTGGCTAACTAAGTATGAAGGCTTTGTATTAGCCATGGACAAGTCCTTCACAAAAAGTTTAGAAATTGTCAAAAAACAGTTTCTGAAGCAGTCAAGGTGGGCTGCAAAAGGATGTGAATGTTGAAATAATTTGAAGAAAGGGTTTGTACATTGACCCATATATTATAAAGTACCTCATACAAAGAAGCCTTGCCTAGCCTTACTATGAATTATATCCAATGTCATTGGCTGAGGGATATTATTTTCCCCAATGATGTGATTGTGCGCTATCAAAACAGAACACTGAATTTTGACCAGATAGAAGTCTGATCAAAAATAATTAGTTCTTCTTATATTCTCAATTTTCACCCTGAAGATATTACAGCTTTGATTGTTCTACTGCCAAATGATTACCTAAACTAATAATAATATCCCCCGATTATCAATATCTTCCAATTATGATCTAGTTGTAGATTAATACAGTAGATACGATTTTTATTCATTTTCTGAGAAAAGACAACTCAAGTCAAAAATCAATATTTTTATCTCCTCATTATGCCACTAGGTCTGCTAACTGGAGGGAGGAAGATGCGGGTCTTTAGAGAAGTAGGGAGAAAGTCTCCTGACAGAATTTTCTGGATAGAAGAAACAAGGGAAAAATATCTTCCATCTTGTGATATAAATTCCAGTATCTCCTGCTACTCTTCAAGCCAAGGTGTAGATCATAGGAATCTACTCACCTGTCCCTTAGTGCCAAAAGGATTCCTTCACCATTGCATTTGTTCAAACTGAAATTCTTTCTTATTCTACTCATTCTTGTTTGTCTAAGATCACAAAACTGAAAGGCACAAGCCCACCTTTCCCAGAAACATTATCCAGAGATTCTTTCTCAGCAGGTGTTATTCTGTTGTAAAGCTTTTTAAAACAAAAACAAAAAAACCCCAAAAGTCAGATTTAAATTCCTTCAGATATCTAACATCTGCCTGCTAAAAGTTGATGTCTTTTTGATTTTATTTATTGAATGCACTACAGAAGATAAAGCATGAAGCAAAAACCGACAGAATGATCTCCGGCAAGACGGACCTATAGGATTTTGTTCATAGAGGGGTATTTTATCAGCAACAACCTGCAGTCTGAGTCCCTGAGGTATTTAGCTCCAGTATTCTCACAGGAGGGATTTTATCCAGAGAAAGATGGTGTAGGAAGAATATTTGGAGCGTAGGAGTTAAGAGAACAGTATTTTAGCTGGATACTACAGCTGCCAGATAGAATTCAGAGATGCACTCCTACACAAAGCAGATGCAGTGTATTCAATTCTCGTTTTAGAAAGTGTTCAAATATTCTCCACCTCCTCAATTACAGCAAGTGCTCCAAAAGCCTTTCCTTTGCCTATAGGAGCCATGTTTTCCATTTCTAACTTATGAAAATAAAGAAAATCCGGATTATGTTTATGGCTCAGAAAGTAATGTTTGCCCTGACACTGCATTTTTTTTAAAAATGTCTTGCCTTGGAAAAAAAATCTAATTTTACCATCTTGTTATCTCTAAGAAATGAGGAATGAATTCTTGTTACAAGAAATGCCTGTTCTAGAGGTCCCCTCTTTCAATATTACTGTCAAAAATTCTCACAGACCACAACTATAGTCTTCGACTTATAACAGTTCATTTAGTGACTATTCAAAGTTACAACAGCACTGAAAAAAGTGACTTATGACTCTTTTTCACACTTAAGACTGTTACAGCAGCCCCATGGTCACATGATCAAAAATCATATTTATGACAGTTGCAGTGCCCTAACAGTCATGCGATCAGCTTTTGCGGCCTTCTGACAAGCAAAGTCAATGGGGAAGCCAGATTCATTTAACAACTATGTTACTAATTTAACAACTGCAGGGATGCACTTAACAACTGTGGCAAAAAAAAAAAAGTCCTAAAGTGGGGCAAAATGCACTTAACAGATATTTCACTTAGGAACAGAAATTTTGGGCTCAATTATGGTCGTAATTCGAGGACTAACTGTAACTTGTATTAGAGCTGCTTTACTTTTATCATGAGAGTCAGTTTGGTGTAATGGTTAAAGCATCGGACTAGAAACTGGCAGACCATGAGTTCTAGTCCTGCCTTAGGTACAAAGCTAGTTGGATTAACTTTAGACCAGTCACTTTCTCTCAGCTTTAGGAAGAAGTCAATGGCAAACCATTTCCAAAAAACCTTGTCAAGAAAAGAGACTTGTCCCAGCAGGCTTTGAGAATCAGACATAATGGAAAGGGGGGAACCCTTTATCATATGTTTAATAGAAACAAGTATGTAAAAGAAATTAGGGAAATGCGCAGAATTTTTAACTATTGTATCACTTCTCAGTATTTTGTGTGTATGTGTGTGTGTGTGTGTGCATGTCAAAATTTATTTTTTTAATTATCTTGTACTTCCAATAAGTTGTCAGATTTTCAACTTGTACCAGATGGTAATATAAATTCCAAGTTCAAATGGGTGTGAATTCTATACAGCCAAACTTCAGTTGCTCATAATGTTCATTAATTTACATTAGCTTTTTAAACCATAAAACATGTTTTTAAGACAATGTCAAAAGTAGAAGGTTAAAAAACAACATGGGTATTATAGGAAAACTGAAAGCATGCATGAATAAGATGAACCATATGTACCAGCATACTTTTTTAAAGGACAGGGGGGGAAGGACTCTTTAACAGGAAAAAAAATGTTCTATGCAAATAATCTTTCACCTCAGCTTTCTATAACCTGATACCGTCCAGGTGACATGGACTTCAGCTCTTATTATTAAAGAAGCTGAAGTGCAACCAGTCTGAAATAAGGAAGACAAGACAAACATCTGACAAAATAGGATCATCTACTAACTCTGGAACTATAACTATTAAGTGAGCTCCAGTCTAGGAAAGTTCCATTCTGAAGCTGCAACAAGATTATTTAGATTGCAGATGAACAACAGAAGACTTTGTTTCTGATGGCTTTCTCCAATACTTGCCTTCATTATTCTGAGGGACTTAATAAATCAAGTCTCTCTAACATCCAACTTTGCACATAAAGCAAAGAGGTTTTTGTTTTGCCAGGCTTTTGAAGATGATCTATTGTTTTTAGCTTTAATGGACTGCTCACATAATGGCTTCTTCCTGAATTGCTGCCAATTGTTTTATTCCATTTCCTTTATTGTTCTTGATTTAGATTCTTCTTTTTGTGTATTATGTTTGTTTTGTTTCTGTGCTTGTAAATTAAAAAAAACCAATGGTCTAAAAATAATACATAAAATAGACACTTAAATCAAGAATGATTGAAATCTACAATAAATTATAATTATACAATGATAATATGTATAGGTGCTTCTGAAAATGCATAAAATAAAAATAATTTTTCCATGCTAGAAACAAATTGCATCACTTTAAGAAAAATTTAAATATGTTAATTTAGACTCTAAACTTATACTACGTATCTGGGATTAAATACAGTTGAACCTCTGCTATAAGGGTCACTATTGATGATATCTTCATATAAAGCCAGTTTGAGTTTACTACCTGCCCTCTGAGCAGAGATAAGCAGTTTCACCTGTCTCTATAAAAGACAGTATTACATTATCCTTTACAAACTGTCCATTCCAAAAACAATTTGTCAGTGATATTGGCTGCTCTAACTGCACCATTAGAAAGTAGGATAGAAAGTACATTGTTGTTACTAGCATCCAGTTAAAATAATAAGAATGTAGTAACATAGAATTTTTGCTGGCACCCACATAATCTGATCAGAATCATTTTAAAGTAGGGGTAATGGGTTAAGAATCTGTTTTAGGCATTCTCATAGAATTAAATCTGGTAAGAAGGGAGAAATACCCACTTATAAAATGGCTGTGAGCTACAGACATGGCTACATAAAAAGCACAAAAAACACAAAAATCCAGAATGTTCATTAATCTCAATATTTTTTTGTAAATACCTTTAAGTATTCCTAAAATTAGGCATTCCTAAAATGTGCAGTTTTCCAGGTTCCTTTTCTCTTCAAGAATTATTTTTAAATGAAAAATTAAAAAAAAATTTAAAAATGTAAAAAAAATCAGATTGAGCAGGGAGCTGGCAATCACATTGAGAGAGATGTGTGTGATACCTAAAACTGGAACAAGCCTCAAAGAAACGGGACTCCATCGCCTCTAGTCTTAACTTAGGAAAACAAAACAACTATATTTTTTGCCAGTATAATTAATATGCCAACTTTCATAAAAATAGATGCAATGATTCTCTAATATGCCCTTTGAATGTGAAATACTTCAAACAATGTGAAAAATTTAAGTCTCACTGATTTGTATAGTAACACGCATTGAGATTAAATACACATCTAACACTAAAAATCATTTCCCTCAACGGTCACAAAAAGTCAAAAACAATAATAAATCATAGGTTAAAAGCCAGACAAAGCAGAAATATTTGCAGCACTTCTAGCAGAGCCCAGAATAATAGGAAGCCACTCTAGAGAATTTATTCTCATTAAGCATTTAATCTGAGACAGGAAATCCCATCTTTCAAAATGCAGTCTTAGCATTACTTCGTGATATGTGCAAACATAGCCACATAAAACACTGGCAGTCTTTCCTTCCTTCAACTTTAGCCATAAAGGTAATTATCGATGGAAATATTTTCATTAATAATTAGGCAAATGTATAATACACTGCTCAAAAAATAAAGGGAACACAAAAATAAGACATCCTAGATCTGAATGAATGAAATATTCTTATTAAANATTTAGCAACCCATGGAGGTCTGGATTTGGAGTTACACTCAAAATTAAAGTGGAAAAAAACACCACAGGCTGATCCAACTTTGATGTAATGTCCTTAAAACAAGTCAAAATGAGGCTCAGGAGTGTGTGTCATTTTGAGTCTATACTACCCAATATGAATTTGTATCCAGTACAAATGCAATCTAATTTAGCTACTATACATCTAATTTAGCTTTTGGGGACTATGTATCAGTGCAGTTTCCATGCAAGTTTAGGTGCATGAATTTTTATTTGTATCTAAGTGAAAAAAATATGTTAAATTTACATATACAGAAATTCAATCAGAACAAGAAAAAATTTAACATTTTATCTGAACCTCTTTTGGTATAAAATTCTTCAAAATAATTTACACATTGAGAATGTAGGAGACATTCTGCTCTGTCCTTTTGTTGGATTCAGAGCAGAGTCACCTTGTCCAGCATAATGTATCTCTTCTTGGTCAACCAGATACATTTGAGAAACTCATAAATATGGATGGAACAGCAACAGATCTCTTTCACTGTTGCTCCCCGCAGCAACCACTTAACATGCACTGTTTCCAAAGGTAGTCCATAGCCATCAAATAGTCACCATTGCTAGTTCAGTCTTTTATAAATTCAACTAGCCTTTTTTTAAAAAATTGACAAAGCACAAAATTTGTTGGTCGTCTTCATACCTGATAGCAGTAAATTCAATATTTAAGTATGCATTGTTTAAAGAAATACTTGCTTTATTAGTCTTGAAACTATCTGGATTTAATGACAATAAATGATTGTGTACTCTAACATTCTGAGAAAAAAGATTCTTCCTAGCTGCATTTTTCTTACCAGGCATGAGTTTATATGTCTTTGTCATGCCTTCCTTTAATTACTCTTATTCCAAGTATAAAAGCCCCAGTTCCGATATTTCCTCGTAAGGGAATTAGTCTAGTTTCCCAATCATTTGATTCATTCTGTTCTGCATTGTTTCAGCTCCATAATATCTTTTTAAAGGTAGATTGCCAAAAAATACACTCAATATTACAAGTGCAATCATAATATAGATTTTTATTAGGGGGCTATATAGACTACTAATTTTATTTTCATTTCTTTTTCTAATTATTTGTTGCCTAAAATTTGTCTTTTTTTTCTTTTTACAAGTTACATTTTCACCATCCACTATAATTAATTATTGTAATTTATTCTACATGTGGAGGGGTTTTATTTTGCAGGAATTATGCATAATTGTGCACTATCTTCATATAGCACTTTTCTTTTAAGAGAAAGAACGTTGGGCTTACCTGAAATGCATCTTCTACTTGTATGGGAGGAGAATCCAAAGCGTGGGCTCTCTCCTGCTTCCTTGCTTAAAGAGGGAGCCAATCAAAGTTTAGTCCAGCCCCCTTTCCACTGCACATGCCCAGTTTTTGATGAAGGCTGATGATTGACTTGGAGAGTTCTTTGGTCCGCTCTTGACCATGCTTAGCTTGGGACTAATATCTAAAGGTAGGATTTGGAGTTCTCCTTCTTGTACAACTAGACGATGCGCCGTTGGTGGCAGGATAAGACCACAGTCTTTATCTCAGTTTATGGGTCAGAGAATCCAAACAGAAGGCGTGAAGAGTTGTACCAAGCCTTAATTGTCGCCCTGAGGGTGGGCCAACTCCTTGTCCCGACGCCCCATCTCCGTGTGAACTCTTTTGGGTAGCACTCTTTTCCAAAGGATGCTTCTCTTGCCTGATGCAAATGTATCCAGTTTTTTAATTTCTGATTGAATGAGATCGCAATGACCACGTTGCCTGCCCTACCAGATCTCCTTCACTCGAGGCCTGTGTTTTCCATGCCGCTGATGTGGCTGCAACTCCTGGTTTGAATGTGCCATTATGTTACCTGCAACTTGCAATGATTGGCTTTCATAAGCTTTTTGTGAATACATGTCTGATCCATCTGGCCTATGAACTCGGTCTAAATGAACAACATGCTTCTGTTTTTCTAATGGCCTTTGTTCTCTTCTAATATAAATGTGAAAGCTCTCCCAAACTTCCGGAGAGTGCCACTTCCTTTCTAGACCTATGGACTGGGTCTGCAGAAGTGGGTAAGTACTTAACTCTTGTGCTCTATGGAATGTAGAAAATTGGATTTTTGGTATAAAGATTGGGTCTAGTCTTAATACTACCCTTTATTTGGGTGAACTACACAGAGGTCTCTTCACGGATAATGCTGCCAACCTGAAATTCGTCTGGCTGAGTGTAATTGGCTTATTAGGAAGGCCACCTTGAGGGTGAGTGAATGGTAAGTCTTCCTGACCTCAGCGCTTCAAAGGGCTCAGTCATGAGTGCCCTTAGCAACCTTGTCAAGTCCCTAGTAGGGTACCTGGTGTATCAAACTGGCTGTTAAGATCTGGTTTGCATCCCCTGATCAAACGTGTGTATTAGGGGGTGTCCATGAAGAGGGACCTCCGAGGTCCCGCAACCGCCAACACTGAAGCTATCGCTGCTCCTGCCACCCCCCCCCCCCCCCCCCCGTTAAAGTGTTAGGGTTAAACCCTTCTCCAGGCCTTTCCTGAGAAAATCCAGCAACTTGAAGTAACTAACACTGTGGGTTGGATCTATTTGTTTTGCTTGAAACACCAGGCTCCAAATGCTCTCCCAAAGTAGCATCATAATTCTGTTGGTTGATGGTCTCTGGGATGCCTGGAGTGTCTATATTACTTGTCTGAGCACTCTAAATTGCTTTAGCGAGGTCTTTCTCAAGTGCCCATATGTTTAGTTTGCTCAGACCAGCCTGAGCATGGAACTC
>BHFT01005019.1:0-39551 GCA_004320025.1 Laticauda laticaudata
GCTGGACGGATAGAGAGGATGAAAAACGGACGCAGTGAGTACAGAACGGATGCATCGCGTTAACCAATGGATGGCAATTTTTTTTTCTCCATTTTACATCCTCTTTCCATCTGTTGGTGCCGTGTGACAGGAGCTTTACATCATTCTTTACTCTTTCCCAAGCATCTTCCACACCTTTCTTTTGTCAATTGCCATACATTTTTTTTTGTGAGATTCTTTTCCATAAAGGATTCATACTTTTTATTCCTGCAAATATTCTACTTCAACTCTCATTTACTTCATATTTCCTTTCTTTCACTTCCTTTCCTGATCAAGAAAGCCCAAATGGTTTGTTACACATTCTGAATCTCTCCTTTCTCTTGTATGATTCACTAATGATATATTTCATTACTTTAAACAATTTGATCTGTTTACATTTATATTCATCCCTTTGTTGTGAGTGCATGCACGTATGTGTGCTGTTTATGTATGAATTAATAAACCTATATTTAAAGCATATATTCGCAAAACATTCACTGTGGTTGTTCACACTCAAGTCTTTAAATGGCATAGTTACTTTTCTGCACTCTCTCATTCTCATCTATTCATTTATGCCACCTATCTGGGTAACATTCATGTTAGATTGTTCATTCAGAATGTTTAATTCTCCCCCTCCCTGGAATCATCTATGATTTTTTTTCACAATCAACATTCACAGGGGCGCAGCATGTAAACCATGTAATGATCAATCTATGTCTGTACAATTATCTAGATAATATTAATTGAAACAATATGATACATAATTTTATCCTTTTTATCCATAGCTAACTCTATGTTTTCATTACTCTGAATATATTCATTAGCTGAATTCTACAAGTTCTTTCAGATTCATTACAACTTTCCCATTAGTTTAATAGGCAACAATATGCTGATTTTTATTTTATTTGTTCATTCATGCTCTTTACCATTTATTCCTCTTACATTCAAAGTTCCAATGTTTTATATGGCATAGTTATCACTAGATGAGGCGGAATTTGTCCTCTGCTATTGGTAGAGTTCAGCAAACTACCAGCATGGTTTTGGTAGATTTCAGCTTTCATTTAACACTTTTCATAAAGATCAGAAGATATAGAATATATGACTGGCCTTAATCATACAAATGCCATATGCAACATTCCCAACTAATAAGGTTAATATCAGTTTTGCACTTTGTGGCTAGCATGTCTTAGGGATTTAGAATTTTGAACAGAGCCAGAGAGGGATGAAATGCTGAAAGTAGAGACAATGATAATTGGTTTATTAATAGTAGCCACTTATAAAACAGTTATTTGGTGGTGATAGAGATTTACTGTAGTTGAGTTATAAGATCTGTTTATTGTACATTCAGTTACATTACATTATAATCTGTTTTCAAACCTTTGTTCTAGGCCACTTTAAGATTATAGAATAAATTACAGGAGGAGATTAAAGACCCAGAAAGTAGATTCCAAAAAAAAACACAAGATGAAAAAATGAGGAGAGAGATGTTTCTGACTAGGCATAAATTGAACATTATAAATCAGGATGAGAGAGTTAAAGAGGTGAAAAGGGCAAAACAGATTTTTTTTGAACATGCACACCAGGGAGGTGGTTAACCCATAAATTAAGATTAGAAAGAGAAAGAAAGTTGATACAAGAATTGGAGGAGGAGGATGGAAAATTAGAATATCGAATGACTGAGAAATAGCAAAAATTCAGTTAGAGGTCTCAATCTGTCTTCAGCTGAGCTGAATGTTTCAAAAAAATCAGTGTCAACCATTCTGAAACTGGGAAATTTTAAATCAGGGTGCCGTGTTAAGAATCCTTATTTTGAGTCATAAGATACAACTATGAGGAAGGTTTCAGTCGAACAGAACATATGTTGATTTTTGTTCCTTAATTCCATTCTTTTCCAATAGTTTTATTAAGGATTATGTTACATAAAACTAATATAAAAACCAAATTAAAAATATTTTAAGAAAATAAATATGCGCAAAAAGAAAAAAAATATCCTAAAACAGAAAATAGTAAGGAAAAAAATTGCCCTTATCTCCAACAAGTACATCTTTTCTGAATGAAAACCTCAAATGTCTTATCATATGCTGAAGTACCTAGGGCATCTTCAGCAAACATCTATTATTATTTTTTAAAGGAAAAAATATTGTTGAGAGCTGTAGCACTATCCAGTACTGGGAATAATGCACAAATCTTCTTTGTCAGCTTTTCTAGCATGTCAGCTTTGAAACTAAACAGCCAGCTGATAAGATGGCTGTGTTCCATCACTATTTCCTCCTATTTTTCTGAAATCATCTAACTGTTACAGAAAGAATACCATGTGCCACAAACAGGTGGTCTTTCCTGTCTGCTTGTCATTGTGCTACTGAAGCAAGAGATGGAAGCCAAGACACAGTTGCAACAGATACTGTTTATGTCAAGGCCCTCTTACATCTCATAGAGCCCATCCTCTCATAATCTCTAATTATCTCTTCGTTTAATCGCCCCATCACTTCTGAGGCTCTCTTGGGTACAGGAAGAGGAAAAGCTCATTAACTGAACCCTTTCTCCTCTCTCCAGCCACCCATAGCTTTTAATTGCTTGGTGTTGTTATTATCTATCAGTGCAACTGGGATCATTTTCATAAGAAAAGGCGGTGTGAGGAGAGAAGCAAGCATGTCTCCCTGAGGTATGCATTGCAGACAAACCTTTGCTTTTTCCATTATTTATGCCAGCTGAGGTTTTATAGGCTGAATAAATCCATAATTCAAGTTTATTCTGAACAGTCTGCTTCCCTAGAGAGGAAGTGATGCCCACTTGCCTGTAGACTTCTGTGCTCTCCTCAGAGAATAACCAGAACCTAATGAGACATGTGTTACCCAATTGCCCACACATGAAAAAAGCATACACTACACGCAAGATTAGTAATGCAGGAACCTGTGAAAAACCATGCACACCCCTTTACTCAAAGCAATATACTTTTGTTTTTTTCAGTGTAAGGGAATTTAGCTTAGCAATATTCTAGTTCACCTGGGTAAAAGTATCCTCCACACTTGTTAGAAAATGAGAATGCAAATAAAGGTCCTCGCTGTACGTTCCTTGAAGAAAATTATGCCACCGCCACCAGTAAACCATAACCTCATTTGATTTCAAGCTGTACCTCAGTAACTGGAAAATTTAATTTTAATCGATGCTTGGATAATAAATTGCAATTATTGGAAAGCTGATTTTTTTCCCTTGTTTCCCTTACTGACTCTACAATTGATAACAAATGTAAAGTAGTATTTTAAATGTTAGCAAAATCTAAAGGATACTGATCACATCATTTCTGCTCTCATTTGTTTTTTAAAGGACAAGCATTCTCTACCTCAGCCCAATTCACCTCACAGAATTGTTTTGTGGGGAAACTGGAGGAAAAAAGATTATTAGGTAGGTTCACTGCCTTGAGTTATTCATTAAACTCAAACATAAATCATAAAACCATACAGGCAGGGTAAATAAATCAATTAGTAATTTCCTTGCTCTTTTATATGAATACATTTCCACACTCACGGAGCTAGTGAATTATTTCTTCTTGGTCCTTCCTTTAAAGCTTGAAGCAGGCATCTACAATAAGAATACTTTATCGTCAACATTTAAAAGTTTAAAGAAAACATCCAAATGTTTACAATAAGGTGTTCTTTACCAATGCTTGAGAACCTTTAAATCTGGCAGTATCATGAATGAAGTTCAATAGCCCTTTAAAAGACAATAATCTTGATTCCTAAATTCTAATTTACTGTAGAAGTCTTTCTTTTTATCCTTATCTCTTTATTGAAAGAAATTTATACAGCATCTTAGATCACAGTTTAAGCTTCCCAATACTTTGATGTACAGAACTGTTTTTTATTTAAGCATCACTCTCTCTCTTAAATGCTGCTGTATATCCTTCTTCAAATGCAATGTCAATGTATGGGTAAATTGCAAATAAAGAAGAGGGAATGTAGAAGCCTAGCCCAACATTCATAGTTTGGGCTTTTTACTTGGGCACTGACTATTATTGAAAGCATTTGACTACCTACAGTACAACACAAGAATGAACAAAAATAAATAAAACAACTTAAGAATCAGGATTCTAGTAAAAGAAATTATTACCTGCAAAATAAATAATAATCTTGATAAGACAAATATTTATTCACTAAATTTATATGCTGCCCATTTCATTCTTCTATATGAATAGTAAGTCTACAAAATGACTTTTCCATATCTTTTGGAATGAAAAAAAATGTACTTCTCAAAAAGAGGATGGAATAGCTCCTGGAAAGAATATTGTACAGTAGCTCTGGACAAAATACTGAGAAAGCCCTCTTTCTACCAGATTGGGAAAACACAAATGATGGATCTCTTATCAAAGACCCTAAGGTCTGAGAAACTTCATTTTAGTGAAGACAAACCTAAGTTATTTATAACTTAAAAATGGTAAAGAAGGTTTTGAGGTATATCTCCAAACAGGTAACAAAATGTTGAGATTAAGAATTTATATTCCTTATTTCCAATGTATGCAAGGAAGGAATCTGGCTGAAACTTGGGAATCTGTTATAATTTTGTAATGTCTTTCATATGTTGTTCTTTGTGTTATATATAAAAAACAATTAAGATACCCCCCCTCTCTCTCTCTGATCTTTCAAGGAACGGACTCATTTTTTATGTGAGTACAAACTTAATGCTAGGAGAAACTCAATGATATCCATTGTATGGCTAGATGCTAATTTCTGCCAATTTAATAATTAACATTCCTAACAAAAACTTGAGACTGAATAATTTATGAATTACTTATTTAGGGAAAATGTATAAACGATGTAAGGAAAGCTGTTCTTAATTTTTTTAGGACTACAGTACATATGTGTCCATGTATACTGACCTCTGGTACTTTCTGTCAAAGTTGTTCATTTATCTCTCAAATCAAATAATCAATTCTAGAGCTATCAATCTTTCCATTTCAGTATTAGGCCAGTCTAACCCTAACAGTTTGCCAGATGGCTACTTGGATTAATGGTATTAATAACATTCTGATAAATTACATGGCATCAGAGTGAAAAATATGATAGGGACTATCAAGCATGCTTCTTATAAAATAAAACTGGAGACTGAGAGACAGGAATCAGTAATAAAATGTTTGTTGACTTTAAATTTCATCCTTTTTATCTGGATTCAAGGAACCATGTTTATTTGAAATTACTATGTAGACAGCAACCATTTGCCCAACTATTTTGAATTATTTTCATATTTTTCTATTTACTTCTTGAGAATGTGAATAGAATATATGGAGGCATGAGAGGTTTGACCTGGTTGCTCAGTTTTTATTTTTTTTAGTTAAGTCAGTCATGGATAAAGATGGAGATCAATGTTTTCTTGTAGGAAGAATGTGCTTTCCTCAGTCTAAAATTATAAGACTGAGGAAACAGTCTTATAAGACTGTTATAAAAAAGAAAACAAAATCCATTAGTCCAGGAGATCTGTTTTCACACAGCAATCTGAAACATATTTCCAAGAAAAGATAATCAGAAGATAAGAAGGGTAAATGTGACTATTCCTGGTGTAATTTAATAAGATTAAGAAGCCATTATACTGTATAACATTTGCTGTTTGCATAGGAATTGTTTACAAGATGACACCACTTCTCCCTATTTTTCTAAAACTGGATGTCCTTAATTTCTACAGAAAGGACAATTTCATATTTTATTTGAAAAGAAACACATATTTAAAAGTTATAGACATTTCCATTTCTTCAATACTCAAACTTTAAAGGAATTCTACAAGAAGAGCTTGTAGTATTCTTTAAAAGTTATCTGAGAAATAATACTTCCCTTGCAAATTTCATTTCTGCTAAAAAGTAAATAAATACTATTTACATAATTCTTATGCTAGATAATGGAAGAGACTAAGTACAGTATTATGTTTCTTAGTTTTGCTTCAAGTGTGAAGAACAAGATCGAATGGAAAGTAACTTCTTATGAAGATTTTCCTATTTAGAAATCATCTTCCAAAGACATGTATCATAAAATGGCTAGCTGACTAGGGCCTTCCAGCCCATACCAACTTTGTGCATGCTGGTGGACTACCCAAACCCACCTTTTCAGGTACTGCTACATGATTGCTTAACGACTGCAACAGGACAAACTGGAATTGTAGCCATTGAGCAAGGTAGCCAACATGGGTGACTTGCTTGTTGACTACAATGACTTACAACAAATTTCCAGACTCAGTTGTGGTCATAAGTCGAGAACCATCTGTATTTTACTACAACTAATAAATGACTGAAATGCAAAAGCAGAAGAAATGGAGAAATCTAGAATAAGAGAAACCCAACAGTACAAATCATAGACTAACAGTATTTCACGAAGAGAATCCATTGTTTATTGCTGAAATTTATTTTAAGCAACATTAATACAGACTTTACACATGGTTATCATTGATATGCAACTTTGGAATTAAATCAGCTATGTAGTAGGCAACCAAAGATAGAGAAGTGCAATCTAAAGGCCCAGTCCCACTGGCCGGCAGATGCAAAATGTATGCATAAAGGACACAGCGGAAGAGCAAAATTTCGGGGGTGGCTCCATCCGTTGTCATCCGCTCCAAAAACTGGCAAAAATTTACATAAACAGAACGGAAAAGGGAAAAGAATGGATGTGGGTAGTATGTAGCAGGGATGTTAAACGGATGTTCATTGGAAGCCTAGCGGATGACAGCAGATGGAAGCGGATGACACCTCCGAAGGGCTTCCGGGGGAGAATTGCGAAGTGGATTAAGTCGGAATGCATTGCGGAAGGGGCGGGATGCATAGCGGAATGAAGCGATGCATCACGGACGCCTATAGGAAACAAAGGGATGCCTCGGATGTATATTGCATGCAAAGCATTCACTGCGCATGCGGGGAGTATGAATTGCATCAGCTCCTGGACATAAAAGGATGCAGCATGCATGCAGTCAGCGCACAGAGGAAAGACGTATTGCAACATACATCTAGCAGGAACAGCATGGTTCTTGCACAGTCATGCAAGAAGAGAAGCCCATGCCTACTTGTTCCAGCCCTGGCAAGAAGCCAGAACCAGCATCCCACCCCCTGGACTGACCTGAAGCTGCTGCTGCTGCTGCTGTGGTGACCAGCCCCAAGGCCTCAAAGCCTGCTGCTAAAGGCCTGCTGCTCAAGGCCTGAAGCCCCTGCTGCTCAAACCCTGAAGCCCCTGCCAAGCCCCTGCCAGAGGGAGGAAGAGGCAAGGGAAGCAGAAGGGAGAGAGGAAACAGTACACGTTTCGCAGGAGCATGAGGATGAGGTGCTGGAATAGCTGAGGGAGAACGAGTACTCTGGAAAGGGCCACAGACTCTATCGCGACACCAAGAAGAAGCAGGCAGCTTGGAGACAAGGCAGAGAGCCTGGGGTACACTGCAGAAGTACTCCTTGGATGGTGGAAGCACATGCACACCTGTGTATGGCAAGCTACACCTCAGGAAATCGGGCAGGCCACTGTCAAGACACTGACCAGGAGAATGTACGTCATGGCCAAGTGCAGTTTCCTGGAGGTGAGATCCGCCACGAGAGACAGCCCCTCTGAGACCCCTCTCCCTCAGACAGCCCACAGACAGCCAGTCCTCTTCCAGCCAGGAGCCAGCTACTCTGTCCAGGCAGGTGTCTTCAGAGGGCCCACGGCAGAGACCCCCTGACAGCTGCAACTCCCCATGCCGGCAAACTTGGAGGATCCCGTAGGGATGACGCCTGCTGTCACAAATGGAGGAAGTAGCAGCAGCCACAGAGGCCAACCCACCCCCACAGCTCCAGAGGATGCAGGCAGAGTGGCAGACTGGAGAGCCAGGACCACAGTGTGCTGTGGACACAATCAGGGACACAATGAAGACCAGCACAGATCTTCTCTCTCAGCTGGTCCACTGAGAGAGAACATCCTCGGGCTGGAACACCTTCATCACCTACGTGAGCCACCTGAGGGACCTGCCCGAGGCCCAGTACAAGGTGAGTGAAGCAGAAGATCACAGCACTTCTGCACAACCCTCAAGGCCAGCTGAAGCTGCCCTACCCAATCAGGTCTGCTCCTCCCACCCTAGGCGATGTCACAGCCCTTCCATGGCTTCAACAGCCCCTCACCTACCAAGGCTATGACTACCAGGACTTCCACAGCACAAGCAGAACTTCCCAGTCCAGGCCCAGGTTCATTGCACTCCACAGACGACCACTCCTCACCCAGCTGCAGACCAGACAGCCCCACTACACTCCTCCTTCCTCCACCCCACAGCCAAGCCCGTCAACGGACAATCTGTCATCAGTATTGGGCCTGAATCTCAAGTCCTTGATGAAGGGCCTCTCAACCTCACATAGGACTGAGTCAGCTCTCGGTTAGCTTCCTGAACACACCATCCCCTGTTTGTACCCTTGGGGCCAAGCACCCAATGGTGCCTCAGACAGCACTCAAGCCACAGCCACTTCCACAGTCCCTGCCGCTTAACAGCTGAGACCAGGGACATGACTCAGAGTGACTGAGAATAGTGTCAGAGATGAGTTGTACTTGTAATTTACCTTTGCGTAAGACACTTTACTTGGTTCATTTTGCTTTTTAAAAAAAGTTTATAAGTTCATAAAGTTTACCCAAGAAAGTTATAAAGGTTATCTTTGCTTAAGACACTTACTTGGTTCATTTTGTTTATTTAATAAAGTCATAAAGTTAAGAAAGTTAATAAAGTTATCTTTGCTTAAGACACTTGGTTCATTTTTTACTTAATAAAGTGTTGGTGAAAACTTGAAAAAATGTTAAGCCTTTGCATGCTTGTGGGTAGATAAGAATAGTTGTGGATAGATAAACCTCCAGTGCAAGCATAGTGGGACTGATGGTGTCCACCATCCAGCGATCCAGATGATTTTCTCCCCCTTTTTATAGAAAATATCAGTTGTCCGCTATGGGGCCTTCTTCTCTAGACATACTGCAGACATCCTAAATATATGAGTTACATCCCAATACAAATGTTTTGTCCATTTTGATACTTTATATATGAGATGCAATATGCTTACATCCTTTCTATTTCCGTGCTACTAATGCTGTGTAGACGTTCTGTGTACCTTTTGTTTCCTTCCTCTTTCCGTTTTCAGCTGCAGTGGATGTGAGTTGAGGGGATGGCCAGAGGATGCAGAGAGGATACAGCGACATTTAACGGATGATAACGGACATAGAACGTTTGTTGCCTGTATAATGTCTGTGATGACATCGTACACGGCGGAACGTTCATCCATTCACAAAAGTTTTGTGCAGTCCAAAACTTCTTGCGCGGATGAAATTGCAGTGGAGGATGCTCGACGGATAAGCTTATGAACACATATGCAATGAGTACACATGGATTGCATAGCGTGATGGCAAGCTTTTTTTTAACGTTTTACATCCTCTTTGCATCCGTAAGTGCAGTGGGACCGGGCCTTATTAAATCAGATTGCATCCAAAAAGAAAGAAATCATGAACTATTTTTGTCAAATATATGGGTTCTATTTCCAAAATTGTAAAAATAAACATAAACATAAGCTGCAGATGAGGAAGAAATTAATGTCATAAACTAGTATTCTGAGGAAGAGGAAGCAGTTTGTATCTATACAAACAAATGCAGGAAAAGATTCTGTGTCCTAAGAATTTAGAAAGATCATTCTCTAAACCTATACTAAAAAGGATGTGAAAATTACCTGTTATAATAATTACTCATATGATTTATTTTTAATACAATTTATAGGCCACTTGACTCCCAACTACGCTGGGTACCTTACAATTGAAAAGTAAATACAAAAAACAAAATTGAGTTCAGGAACAGCGTGAAGACAAATATATGAACCCTCCCAATCATTCCCCCAGACCCTAATCAATCAGGCTGTTGATAGCTTCTTAATGACATCAGTATTGAAGCTAGTCAGATTTTGGGGGGGATATTATTATAGAGAGCGGACACTGCAAAAGAGAGAAAGCATGCTTCTTGAATTCTGCCAGATGAAGTACACTCACTCTGCCCAATCTCACTGGATCAGCAAAAAGAATCAATCCCTCAAATAACCAGGCCCTATGTCATGAAGGTCATTATAAGTGACCTTCAGCAGTTTGAATTGCATCCAGAAGCCAAGTGGCAACTCCTTTAAATATACTTTTCAAACTATAGATCCTGAGTCAGTCATGAAAAGAACTGATCAATCAATCCTGAACCAAATAAAAATTGCTGATCATCATCTCCAACGAAAAGTCAAACAGAAAGTCAGAAGATCATGATGTAAATAGATATCAAATTGGAAAAAAATGGCTTACTAAGGTTGAAGGAAATAAAAGAGGACAATGAAAAGTGGATGGGAATAAAGAAGCGATAGAAAAAATTCCATGTTATTATTACAGATAAGATAATATAAACATTTATGTACTCTATGGAATTACAAGGAGTCAAGCCAAACACAACAGCACAATTGCAAACATTTCAATAAGAACAATAAATAACAGTGGAAAAAAAACAGACTAAGAAGTTAGTGAAGGTCTGAAAATGTACATATACAGGAAATAGAAAGAGAAAAGATCACAATGAAAGTCTCATACAACCAGAATTGTAAAGCAGATGTCAGGAAAGCTAAACTTCATATATATAGAGAGAGAGAAAAGAGAAAGAGAATCAATGTTCAGTGAAGATAATAAAATGTTAACAGGTCAACAAAAAAAAAAGTAGAGAAGATAAAATTTCTACTTTGAGCTGTTCAGAGCATCCAGTAGTGGGAGGTGCTTCAGTCTCCACATTCACAGGCTGAGCTTGATTTGTGGTCCTCCTCCATTCACGGTGACTCCTTCTCAGCGTTCCCAGTTTTTGCTCAGTGGGGAGAGGAGTCGCTTTCGATGCTACATTGACGAAACAGGAAATCTTATCTCGTACACAGCAGGTTTTGATTGCAGATTTCGGTTGTGGTGTTGTCTTATAGCCACTTCTTTCGATCAGTGCTAAGTACCCTAATATAAGGGAAGCGCCGTTGCCGCCTCCACTCCAAAAGAGGCGGGAGTTTTTGGGCTGCTCTGGCACCACCTCCCACAGCCAAATTTCTTTCACCTCTGCCAGTTTGGGGTTGTTGCTGTGTCGCTTTAACTCCATTTTTTTGCGCTAGTGGCCTTGAAATTTCGTTTAAAAAAACAAAGAACAAGAAAGAGACTAAACGAAAATCGTATTGCCTTACCGCCCCTCAGGAAAGCTTGTTCCTTTCAGTGGGGAAAGTTAGAGTTTAAATTCCCAGGCTTCTTGTCTCGTTAATCTTAACGAGCTCTCGCGCTTTCGCTTACAAGGCAGGGGAAGCTGCCACCTGAGAAGTGCATGAAAAACTTTTTGACTGCTGGAGGCCATTATTGAGTGCCGACCTACGTGGCTGCGCGCGCTTGCTTCGCTAATGCCTAAAGCTGTGTGAGCGTGGTAATTTTTTTGTTGCTCGAGGTAGGACAAGCAGGAATCCCTTCAGGATTCTGTGAGCAATATTACCTCTCGTTTTGGCTAACCTGACCCAGTCACAGTGATAATTTACTGATTCTCGTTGTTAAAACATTTGTTGGCTTGAACCTCACAGGCCTTATTCTCAAGTGGCAGCAAGCACGCTAGGCCAATGTCCGCGCCTGTGGCATGGAGGCTGCTGAAGACCCTTGCAATCATCAAAGCCGGGCCTTAGGCGTTCACTACTTGGCTAATTGGGTTAACATGTAATCTTGGTTGTTCCCTTATTAATATTGGGACATACATACATACATCATATATATATATATATGTATGTATGTATGTATGTATGTATGCATGTATGTATATATTATAAATTGCTTTGTAATTGCTCCTATGATCAATTATAGGAGCAATTACAAAGCAATTAAACAATATTATAATTGTTTAACATTATAATAATCACTCATGGTAATAAACTATGACAGTACAAATTTAATTTCAATAAAATATTATCAACTGAGATACGACTCATTATATGGACATCAGTAAAAATAGAAAATAAGAAATAAAAGGGGACATAAGAACTTGATCAGGGCAACCGTTCTTGACTCAGATCGACGCCCTGGGCATGCCAACCTCCTTGTCTGCATTTTATTTTTAATTACTGTTATTCTAATTTTAATCAAATGGCAGATGGTAGCACCTCTCAGGCCCCTTGCTTGAAAGGCAAGGCCATAATCAAACACAGAGGAAATTCCCAAGCCTCAAAATTGGACGGCCTTAAGAGGAGCCATAAGGCCTTACAAAGCAAATAGGCATACTCGAGAGGCCCACACTGTATCACAAGGTGCCTCCTCTCCCAGTCCGTCAGTTTTCTTCACACCCTCTTCCTCCCCTAGATCTTGCCCTTTCATCCAGGCACAGCTGACTCCACAAGGACAACAGGTACAATGTCTGAACACACCGACCAGACAGGCTCCTGAAGCCACATTCATTCCAACAGCCGCTGGTCCTCGCCAGGGTAACAGTTTTTCTTTGAGAGGTCCCAAAAAGGATGAAAGCCTGGATGGAGCTGGCTATTTCGCCAAGGGATTGGCAGCGGGGCTCCAACACGTTGTAATGTCCACACCTTACCCTGTGGCTACCGACGACAAGAGCCCTAACGCACTGAGGTTACTGACCAAGTTGGAGCAACACCAGACCCAGGTACAATTACAGGGGGGAGACCCCTCCTCCAAGGGCCGGAGGAGGAGGAGGAGAAAGTAGATCAAACCTTTCAAATGGCCGAGTCTGAAAGTGGGATCAATGCATGATAGCAAAGCCCCTGTTAGAAGAGGAAATGTCTGAGAATGAAGGTCTTTATTTCTGACCCAGCCTGCTTTTACAGACTTATTCCGGCCACAGCCTTTCATATCTCTCTTGTTGTAAGGCAAAGAACATTGCAGGCCTAATCAAAGCCAGAACCATTTGACACACCTGACCGCTTCGAGGGGAGGGACAGAGGAAACATGGTCTTTTCAACCAACCCGGTAAGTTTGAAGCAGAGGTAATTCCAGTTCTGCCCATAATTTCGGAACCTGGTGCAGAAGCAGTGGCTTCTGCATGTGTGGTATACACCTCCCCGCAACTGGACACGATAGGAAACATTTCAACTTGGAACCCTGATTTTTGCAGTTACTGGGTACCCCCTGAGGTAGACAAGCCTATAGTGGCTTCAGTGTCCCCCTATATTCCAGTGAGACGCTGGAGGCCTTAAAGCCGGGAGGAAATAACGGGTTGAGCTAGCCCTAACGCAGAGCTCATCAGTCTGATGCGTGGGTGATGCAGATCAGCCATGGCCACCTCCTTCTTTCACCGCGGTCAATCTTTAGATGGCTTTCGTCTTTTGAAATAACATGTTCCTTCTTCTAACATCAGGGCGCACCAAGACCATCGTCAAACTTAGGGCAGCTGCCGAAATTTCTTGCCGATGCTACCTATCACACAGTCAAAGTTTTCAGCAAAGGCCATTATCTTCACATGTACACAGCACGTCGCTTGCGATGGTTAAGACCTGGCAAGCCGACTTCAGACAACAGTCCAAGCTGGCTTCCCATTTGCGGGAGAGAGATTGTTTTGGCCCTTCCTTGATCCACTACTGAATTGAAACATGCAACAGAGAAGAATTCTCGCTTTCCTTTTTTTGGAAGTCAGAGTTCTAGAAACCCCAATCCTTTCGGAGGGGATCCTTTTCGATCTTTCTATCAGGATGCCTTCTCTTCCAGATACCAGAGCCCATCAGCATTTAGAGCCAGGACAACAACCAGATAGGTTCCGTCTCAGTGGAGCAGAGTAGAAGGAAAATAAAATAAAAATGGTCAATCCGAAAAGATCCTATCGGGGAGCAGGCCCTTCGGGACCAAGATAACCCCAATTCCCATTGTGCGGACGCCTAAGTTATCGCTGACCAATGGGACTCCTCTACCTCTGAACCGAGTCAGAGATACGGGTTAGATTTGGCTTGCACTGGAGGTTAGATCCAATTCCCCAGATCTCTCATGTCATACTCTCCTTCCAGAGACCCCGGTCAAGCATAATCTCATGTGATTTCACTTATCATAATATCGATATACGATGCCACAATCCAGTAGCGATCCAAGTTCATACGAGTGACGAAAGTTTTTATTCACATCTTTCCTGTTGGCAAAAAAATAATAATAATATATAATTCGGTGGGATAGTGGATGGATGGAGCGGATATTAGATGTAAACGTCTCCACTGTTTCTTAGTAATATTGGCAAATTTAAAATGCATTACCCTCTAATTCAATATTACTGGGTATCAGGAAGGGGGACATGCTCACGCCCATAAATTGACAGAGGCGTACTTGCACATTGATATTCGGTCCCTTCCATTATCAGTTTCTGAGGATTCTGCTCAGATAATACCACCATTATGAATTGTGTGGCCCTTTCCATTTGGATTATTGCCTCTACCCCCAGGACCTTCACCAAGGTCTCGCAGCAATAGAAGCCACCTAGGAATTCCCAGTACGTCCCAGCATTATCTTGACGATATTTTGATTTTATTCTCCTTCGCTCATCAGGCAGTCATAGACACTCAGAGACACATTACTATTCCTACTGAGAGCATGGCCTCTGCTAATAAATTGGAAGAAGAGTCAATTAACTCCATCAACTTGGATAATCCATTTAGGGGCGATCATCGTGGAAGGCAAGGTTTATCTGTTACCAGACAGACTAAATAGCATTCAAAAATTGGTTAAGGAGATCAGTTGCTTAAGAAGGTGTCCCTTATGGACCTATCAAATTGTTGGGGCAAAATGATCCTCATGTATTTCTATTTCTTTGGGGCTACCTTCACACTAGATCCCCTCAGTGGTTTCCTGCCACCATACCAGCGATCCGGCCAAAAGGAACTCCAAACACAAAGTCAGGGTTCCGCCCAAAGGTTCTCATATCTCCCTCTGGTGGTCCAACCGATTATCAACAGAGGCTGTCTCTTCAAGGAGCGCCACAAAGGCTCACCATCACCACAGATGCCAGTTCTGTTTGGATGGGGAGTTCACATTCAATTGCTCTCAACCCAAGGCAGATGGTCTGACATAGTACAGTCGTGCAGCATAAACTGGCTGGAATTTCGCACAATACACCTATCTGGGGGGGGGGGGTGCTCCCCCCCCACCTCTCCCCCCCCCCCCCCCCCCGTTCTGCCGGTGGCGTCGCCCGCCCCTCGCCCCCTCTTCCCCTCCCGTTTTGTGGTCGGTATGCTGCTTATCTGCACAGGCTAGATTGTTCTTAAAAGCTTCGGTGAGTGGTTCGTCGGTATGGGTTTCGCCTCGCCGCGGCGTCGCCCCCCGGCGGGGTGCGGTCCCCTCCGTCCTCTGTGGGTGGTAGGTATGTGTGTCGCGTGTGTAATCGTGGATGTTAGATGGTGTTTTGAGTTATAGGTTATGATAGTTTAGTGAATTAATATGATAGTGGATGGGAGTGAGATGGATGAGTCTGGTGTTGGGTTGAGGAGTATGTTAAGTGTGTTTAGGTAACATAATGGTCTAGTGGCATGTTTGTTGTAGATAAGGATGTTGGTGGGGTGTAAGGAGTTGTGTTGCTGGGTACTCTGGCTGAGTTATTAACGCCGTGGTAGATGCGGTTTATGGTGTTTTGATAATGTGTCGTTGTGCTGGTCATCCCCCCTCCTGCCGACCGGTCGCCTCCCCGCCACGGCGGCTCCGTGCCGGCCGCCGCCTGCCCGCCTCGCCGCCCGCCCGCCCGCCGGGGGTGGGGGGGGGGGGGGGGGGGCAACCTCTTCTCCCAGTAACGCGGTCAGTACATACTATACTGACAGACAATGTAACAGTCAAAGCTCACATAAGCAAGCAGGGGAGCACCACATTGAAGCAGCTAAGGCGGGAAGTGGAGCGCCTGTGTCGCTGGCCAGAGAATAACATACCTCTCCAGTAAGGCAGAACACATTTAGGTCTGTCAAATGCACCAGGCAGACTGGCTAAGCAGGGCCACCATAGATCAATCGGAGTGGGGCTTCCACCTATCTCTGTTTCAAGAAGCGGATGGACATTTTGTCAGCCGGTGGTGGACCTATTTGATTCCCTCTCAACACTCGGCTCCCGAGATTTTTTTCCAGGTACCCATCCCAAGGGGCGGAGAATTTCAACTCACTCCGCTGTAGTTGCCCCGGGGTCTCCTGTATGTATTTCCCTCCACTTCTGCTGGTTCCCAAGGTCATCCAGAGTTAATAGACGAGAGAGCGGAATTACTTCTTGATAGCCACCTACTGGCCAGATGGCCATGGTTCGCAGAATCTCCGCAGTCTCTTGGTAGGTCCCCCCTGAGAATCCATCAGACAGAATCTCATTAACTCAGGGGCCCTTCAACATCTGGACTCTCAATGGTACAATTGACCTCTGAGGTTGAGCAGAGTGGTTGAAGCGTGAAAAGCTCTCCAGACAGTTATCGACACTATCCTAGCGCCAGACGCCCTCAACAATTCAAATTTCACAATGCCACATGTCCACCTTCTGCAAAAGGTGTAGTTAGTTTCAAATTGATCCTGCCTCTCCCTCTGTCGCTCAGACTCTAGAGGTTTTTACAGGAGGGACTTGATAGGGGTTGTCATTAATACATTAAAAAAAGCAGGTGGCTGGCCTTGGCATTCAGTTCTCTTTATATCATCCACACATAAGCTTTTTCCCTCGGGGAGCCTCCAATTCTATGCCCTCTAGCAGTGCACTGTTATCCCATCTGGGCTTATCTAAGGTCCTTGTGGCTCTGATTAAGGGACCTTTGAACCTTTGAAAATGTCAAGTCTCCACTTTCTGATGTACAAGGTAGTTTCCCTTGTAGCGATCACTTCCGCTTGTCGTGTTTCGAAATTGCAACCTTGTCCATCAAACAAGATTCTCTGCTTTTTCATTGCTGATCAAGTGTTCTTCGCCCCGATCTCACATTTATGCCAAGGTCAATTGGGCCTTTCAATAGAGCACAAGAGCTTATTCTTCCAAATTTTTGCCCCAGTCCATCACAGGGATGGAAAGACAATGGCATAAGTTTTGATGTGAGGATGCACTACGAATCTATGTCAAGCGTACACGAGCGGTTTTTTAGGAAATTGGAGGCTTTTTTGGTGTCCTTGCAGGCCCAATTCTCAGGGTTACCATCTACGGGTTCACCATCTACAATAGGCCGTTGGATATGGGCTGCAAATAGCAAAAAACATATCAAGCTCAATCTCTGCAGGGCCTAGGGGCATAACAACTCATTCAACAAGGACTGCAGCAACTTCAACAGCATGGGCCACACAGGAACCAATAACTTAAATCTGTAGGCTGCGACTTGGACTTCTTCCATCGCCCTTCATTAGACATTACAAGAATCGATGTGTTTGCCTCGGACTGAGGCTTCCTTTGCAGAGGAGTTCTGCAATGGGACCACAGGGGACCAAGAGGAATTCCAGACCAGACGGGAGTCCCTCCCATAGGACAGGCCAAGCTTTGTATGTCCACTACTGGATGTTTTGAATAGCTCGATAGGAAGAGAAGTGAAAGGGCATTGGTACTTACCTGACACACCCATTCTCTTTGAGCTGTGAAGAGCATCCAGCCCCACCCTTTTTTTCCCCATCTGGTGGGGTCCTGTTTCGGCCAATGAACTTTTTAGAATGTGAGGATGAGAGCGCTTATTTGTCTCGTCTTTGGCAAAACTGGGGAACGCTGAGGAGTTGTCACGTGGTAGAGGAGGAGCGTTCCACAAATCAAGCTCAGCCTGTGAATGCGGAGACTGAAGCACCTCCAACTACTGGATGCTCCTCGCAGCTCAAAGAGAACGGGCGTGTCAGGTAAGTACCAACGCCCTTTTTCATCATTCACTTTTAAACAGAAGAACCAAGGAACAAGTCAGAAGGTCTCTTGTATGTGTACCATGACGCTGCATGCAGTCCATGAACAAATAAGATGGATCCTGTGGCATAAGCTCAAAGTTTCAATCTGATTAACAGACCAAACATGTTATTTATTTCATTCTGACAAAGCAGCAAGCTCCTTCAAATGCCTATTAGCCCAGAAGGAAAATGACTGCCAAAATCCTTACTTATATCATCCAGGACTAGATGGAAATCTTGTTTTCTGAAACAGTACCAACTGAAGCTTCCAGACCAGTCAAAGGGAATAGAACATGGACAAAACAGATAATGCAGATACATCTGCATTTGCAAGAATGAGCTTCAGAGAACATATTTCCAGGTAGCAACAGAATGTTTATAAGTGTTCTTCAGGTGTGGTGCTTTCAGCATTTATCTAAATAGATTTTTGGGGATAGTTGATTTTTGTTTCAAATCCTGGTCTGAACTTGAACTGAACTGCTTGAAATCCAGGAAAGAATTTTACTCACACAAACCAACAGAATATCATCCAATCAAATACTTTACCCACAACAGAGGCATGTGGGTATTATCAATTTGGTTCTATTCTCAATCTAGAAATTCTGGAGATGCCCATTTACCAACAATATTATTACCCTTATTTAAAGGCTGAATTTACAAATGTATTTATTACCAATGAAAGGAAAAGGGAATGGCTTTAAAGGATAGAGGAAGAGCAGCTACCAAGGGAATTGTCAGATTGGAGGGGGTCTGAGCCAAGAAAAGACCTTGAGAAAATGTGTCCATGCAAAGGGAGGAAAGGGAAAACATAATCAGACTGCCGGACTCTTTTACTATATCTGTTAAATAAAAATTCATAATTTATAATTAAATTTATAATTTAAAAAGTTATTTTATAATAAAAATAGTACTGACCTACATGACATTGTTTTCTTGATCTGGTCTATCTCGTATGGCTGGCATCAGCTCAAAGTTTCAATATATTTAACGGAACAAAGATGTTACTTATTTCATTTACTCTATATTTCTTAGCTTCTTTTATTTAATCATAACTTTCATATTTAATCTTCACACATTTTTCTTTTAATTTCACAAACTGACCTCAATTAGTAACCTTATATTTATACTGCTTCCTTAATTTGTCTTGACCAGCTGTATCATTTAGCATAATCTTTATTTTTGTTAAGAGGTTAATAAAGAATTACCATACAATTTTATCAGTGCTTACATCAGAACTCTGAACTGATTTTCCAGGGAGGTTTCCAGTTAGACTTTCGCTTCAGCTAGAACATTCAATTAAAAAGCATTGAATACAGCTTATAAATAAAAGTGAAGGGCAAGGAGATTAAAAATCATTACAGTTCTTATTTAATATTTTCTTCCAATATTAATCTTTCTACAAAATTTAAACGATTTAACCTGAAAAACATACACATAAAACATACACATAAATACACCCAAACATTTCACATTAGGGATAAATTAGTACCAGCAACACAGACAATTACTGATTTAAACTGTTATATGCCTAGAAAGTACTTTTATGTTATTTCTAATCTGAGAGGAAAAGTATCCTGTTTCAAATATTCTGAAAAATGCCAGAAATTATAAAAATATCAGACAAATTCACCTGATGGTTTCTTCTTGATACAATGAGCTGACAACTGGACCTCCATATACAGATTTTCCTTCCTTTCCTGATATCTGAAAGAACATAGTAATTCTTGTTTACACATTTTGATTCTGAAACTGTGCAGATCATGGTCAAGAATAATTCCATGGAATCATTTCCCCCCTCTCATTTTCAGACACTAATTATAACATTTAAGATCACAAAAACATACCTTGCCTTATCAACAATGAAAAGCAAACTTATAACAGTTATGCCAGGATCCACCAGCTAGGTACTAAATATATCAAATAAGTATACATAATAATAAAATACTTTTGAGTTCATATGAGTCCAGGAATGTGTTGTCATTATTAGGACCGAACTGATATCACAGTCAACTCCACTGATAATTCTTCAAGCTTCTTTACTTTCAGCTTCAATTTAGACAGAAATCTTATAATGTTAAGTGTTCTGTATTGGAAAACAAATACAATGTTAAACAAGTGCAGAAAATTATTTCTGAAATTGGTTGAACAAGCATGAAGGAGCCAGCGGTGAAGTGTCTCAGGCAGCAGCTCCATATTAAGCAAGTTAAGACTCATGTGCAAATCTTACAATACAGTCAGGAAACCAGGTTACTCAGTCTCTGAAGCAGATCTTAAAAGACTAGTATGCGTGCAACTATTTTGTATTCTAGTAATAGGAGATTTAATAGAAATACGGAGAAATGACTTCATGAAGGGTATGGAGTCATTTGTTTGACTAGCATGGAAGTTTTGGACATAATATGTCAACCAGGTAGACTCCTAAATGCTGAGGAGGAGACATCAACAACATTAACATTAGAAAATGTTCTCCATGGCATCAACATATGGGGCACAGTATCCTTCTGGATTGCCTGCAGGGAGTTGAAGGCAACATTTTTATGATTCTGCTTCTACCTTAATTTCTTGATTTAATTGGGGGTGCTGGAAGAGCAGGAATTGAGCCCTTGAGACCTCCTTTGTGGGGTTTTCCATCATTTGAGCCTCTCTCCTGTATTATTTAATATATACATATAGCTGTTGAGAGAGATCATCTGCTGGCTCAGGGTGAGTGTCACCAATATGCCAATGACAGTCAGTTATACGTAGTTATCCCAGGCTGAGATGGAGATGTCATACAAGTTCCGAATCAGTGCCTGCAGGTGGTTAGGAAGAGTGAGACATAACAAGCTCGGACTAGACCTACCAAGACTGAGCTGCTTGATACCATTAGAGTAACCTTTTAATATCGGTCCCTGTCTTGTTTCAGGTTGAGCACATACATGCCAAACTTACTTACAAATAAGTTCACTAGTGAGTGGCAAGCAATTACTTATATGGCAGGGAGAGAACTGATGAGTTCTCGCATTCTCTCTCTCACACTAAACCGATGTGGGAGAGCAAGGGTTTTTTTTTCCCTGTGGCAGCTCACTCCAAAGTCAAAATAGAGCAAGGATACTGTAAGCATAGTCTATAGTAACCCAGGGAGCCAGCTGCCAAGGAAGTTAATCAGTTACCCAAGGTCAAACAACTAAGATTCAGATTGCAAACAGGAAGGAGCAGAGAAATGAGTTTGGTTTGGTTATTCCCAACAAAGAGCCTGACTGTTGGCAATTAGTCCAATATAGACAGGCTCCAAGGGTGTCTTGATTAAAAAATACAACATCCTTGTTTCTTGAAGAGCAGAGTGCCTATGCTTGGTATTTTCGGGTTTCCAATATGTTCTCCACCTAGGTTGTCTTTGGATGATTTATCATCTGATTCTCCTACATAATTATCTGCCTGGATCAGTCAACTTAGGTGGTTGACAGCTTACCAAATCTTTTTTTTTTAAATACAACAAAGTTTTTTTTAAGGAAGATAAAATTAATACACATTAATGTAAAATACTTCTCATTTATTTTCTAATTGACATCTTGCTGAATGCTGAGACTGTTAAGCAGCCCTCAGCTGCTTATTCCTCTAAGTCAGAGTTGATTACAGTTCTGGTACTCACTATTCAAGGAGTAAAGGTCCCCTGAAGAAGCTAATGTAAGATCTGAGGATTCTTTATACTTGTCTTTCCTCAGATTTGGTTACTGCAGCAGTTGGCATTCCCTGGTGATGGTGATTTGTTGTAAGAGCAAGGGAGATGGCTCTGATGAAACTACTACCTAGGCAAGGGGGGGGGAGTGAAACATTTTTAAAAACCAGTGGAACAAGATAATATTCAGAAGCAGATTGGGCAAACACTTCTCTGACTCACTGAAGCTAAGAAGAGGAAGTATACTTCAATCAAGAGTCAAGAGCTTAATTAAATAAAGTACAGCTCAAATCTTTCCGTGGAGTTGATTTTCTGGTCTACCTAGAAGGGCTACCTTTGGAGACAACTCAGAAGCTACTGGTAGTTCAAAATCTGGTGGCAAGGCTCCTGTTGGATCAATCCCATTAGCATAGAATACCATCTATTTTGAAGTTGTTGCATTAGCTGCTGCACAGAATTCCAAGTGCTCGTTTTTAAGCCCTTCACTGCATTGTACCAAATGATATTGGGCAATGTTTTCATAAGATAGAATCTGCTTTCCTGATATAAACATCCAGAGAGAGTCTATTGACATGATCTGTATGATGGACCTTCTCAGTGGAAACCTCTAGTGGTCCAGAAGTGAGGATGACCCCTTCTTTCTTATATTTAGGAGGCAATTTAAATCTATTCTGGTTGTATTAGGATTAAAATTGATCAATTACTGTTAGGTGTAAGCCCAAGATGACATGGCAAAATCCAATCGAGTTCATCCATTTATTTGTTACACCTAATGGATAGAATCTTGCCAAACTAAAGCTATATGCTTCTAATCTATTAGATATATCCTGAGGGATTCTAGGATGTAGCTACCCTCTTCAACTGCACACAGTCTCATAATTTGGGCTTCTTTTTGATAGAATATACTTCCTCCTCCCTGGGAAAGTTCTGTGCTGCCAAGACTCCCTTCCACTACTTTTCCAGGTTTACATTCTTTTCGGAAAAAGAGTGGCAGAATCTGAGGGTGGAGCTGAAAGACAGATCAGCCTAGAACCCCTATATAGCCGCAAATTAATTGGATTAGTGTCAGGTGCAAAAGATCAGGTCCAATATGAAGGTCCAGTTAAACTGATTTACTGCTACTCATGCCTACACACAACTAACAGTTAGCAGCTGCTTGGATTTAGACAAGGGTCAGCAGAATTCAAGGGAGGCTGGACTTAGTTCAACTTCTGGCTACGTAGGGATTTTAGGCTAATCCCTCTTTTAACTCTGCCTCTAGATTCTGCCATCCGTTCTCCTACAATTCCATCACAATCACCCAAATAAGAGACTGCCATGTTTTAAGTTATAAACATCAGTAGCGGAAGTATACAAAGGAGGAAATGCTGTTATAATGGTTTACTTTAATTATTCACAAACAGACTGGATGTATTCATAGTCCCTCATAATAAAGAAACCAAATTCTAGAAGTACATCTTGAAAGAGTTGGTCATGATACTTGGATCTGACATGATGGAGAACAATGACCTCATGCAATTAGACTAAATGCATATGTAAACAAAGCACCACCAAGGAATTTCACACTGAAATACTAGACTTTATTATGTTGACTGTTTCCTAATAAGACTTGATTGCTGATTGTACCCTATGACTATCATTAAGTGTTGTACTTCATGATTCTTGATTCTTAAGGAATGTATCTTTTATGTATACTGAGAGCATTTACACCAAGACAAATTTCTTGTGTGTCCAATCACACTTGGTCAATAAAGTATTCTATTCTATTCTAGACTTGGGAAGGGAAAATATTTCCCAAATGAAGACTGATAAAAAAAAGAAATTATTGAAAACAGCAAAATTGGGAGCCTAGGCAAAATGTATATTTCAATGCAGAAAAGGAAAAAAAATCATAAGGGTGCCCATTTGGCTGACAAATTCAGTCAAGGAGGTTATTCTTGCCAAACCAAGAAGATCAAAAGGAAATATAAGCACTGGCAAAAAAAAGAGTCTGAGGAGTACCCAGCTGGAAACAAAAAACAAAAATTAAAATTTATCCAGCTACAATAGAAGCAGGAAACCGGACAGATGCTTTTGGACTGTTCGATGACAAGGGGAGGAAAAGAGCCACTCCAAGAGGATGTTGAGATATCACAGAATATGAATGAATTCTTTGCATCTCACCACAGAGGACAAAAATTGGCAATTCAGCCAGTCTCTTGTGGCTTTCAGCAGTCACTGCCCAGTGTAGCAGTGGTGGGATTCAAATTT
Organism: Laticauda laticaudata; assembly: GCA_004320025.1. Classification (NCBI taxonomy): domain Eukaryota; kingdom Metazoa; phylum Chordata; class Lepidosauria; order Squamata; family Elapidae; genus Laticauda; species Laticauda laticaudata. The sequence continues at coordinate 23,769 of BHFT01005019.1, forward strand.
TTTTTACAACCAGTTCTGTGGGTGTAACTTGGTGGGCTTGGCAGGGGAAGGATACTGTAAAATCTCCAGCCAGAGGTGGTATTTGCCAGTTCTCCAGACTATTCAAAATTTCTGCTACCAGTTCTCCAGAACTGGTCAGAACCTGCTGAATACCAGGTTCTGATCAGAACAGTCCCCCCTGTTGGTAGGAAGAAGAGGCTGCTGGAAGGTCACAGCAGTTTGTGTTGCTTGCTACCTCAACCTTTCATTCCACTCCACCATTGATGCAAGTGTTTCAGGGCCACAAAATCTGGATGGGAGTGGTTCATGTGCTCCCTGCTGGTGTTTGGCACTTTCTGCCAGGGCTGCTGAAACTGGATCCCATCTTCTTTTTTCCCCACAGATGCCAACATTTTATTTTAAGCTCCTTGGCTTACATGTAATGGAGTAGAAGGAAGAGAAGGCTATCCCAGGATGAAAATCCGTCCCTTCCGTTTATCCCATCTTCCAAATAAAAACAGAATTGCACAATCTGGACACCACCGCCACCCCTTGGGCTTAGAGATTCTTCTGGACAGTGGTGACCTCGTCATTGGCTGGGGAAGCCGGGTGCTCCTTGTTGCATTTCATCATCTTTTACAGTTCATTTTTGGTTTCACTGTGGATCATCTGCTGTTTGGTATGCTTTTCCTCCAATCTGGGCCCATCATGTCTTCAAAGATGGATCCTGTGTCCTTCAGGTGACTCTGCCTAGTTTCTTGTTGGGACTAGTCAGAGATTTTGAAAAGGCTACTGCTGCTGTTATAACCTAATATATCTTTGTTAGAAGAAATCCCCCCTTCAGTCACTGCTGCTGACTCCGATGGCTAAGAGTAGTGATTTGCAAACCTCACAGCCTGAATATGAAAGGCAGAATATCTGGTGCTTGGTTACTTGGCCTCTGCTTGCCTTGTCACCCTAGCAAGGTGATTATAACTTAAGACTCAATATAATCTCAATAACTCTGATACCTTCCCTCCCAAGTTCTCAAGATAATTTTTTTTTCTTGGCAATTAAACTCACAGTTTAAGATTGTTACCTACCATGGCTCTTTGCTCACTGTCCCTCTCCTGTTTTATGGAAAGATCTGGCACAATTTGATTCATTAGGCCCTCTTTTTGCCCCATGCCATTTCACTCCGGTGTTGAAGGCCATGTGGCAGAGTTGATCAGTGGATTCAGCTGAGTGGGTAAGTGGAAAGTTAGTTGATTGACTTTTGTCCTGCAACTGCTGCACAACTTTTTGCTGGAATCATTGGCTATTTTGCCTTTTCCAGGTGATCACCAGACTTAAAGAGGATGGAGTGGAGTCCATGGCTGGCTTGTGTGGATGGCTTGCTCCAGACTTTTTGCCATCTTAACCAGAGGACTGCAATGTACTGAGGCTTAACTCTTCATCTTTGAACTGAGAAACTTGTGCTGATTTGGAGGAAGTGGCCATAGTTAGTTTTGGCAATATGTTTGACTTTCCCTGGGTGAGCACTCTGTGTTTGTGTGTGCAAACATCTATCTGTCCATTTGTCCATCTCTCTGTTGGATGAGGAGCCTGGGGTTGTTCCAGGTAGGTAGACTGGGGAAGAATGTGGGTTCTCTGATGCTTGATGAGAGCGAGTGGAAAGGATTGAGAGAGTCTATGGGTGCAAGTTGGTTGTGTGGGGGGCGTGCTATTTAGGATCCGGCCACTAAGTGCTCCTGCAGAAGTGCCCCTCTGAACCAAGTCATCCCTTGATGAGGAAGTTAGAAAGTTTTGGAGTTCTTTCTCCAGCAGTTCAATAAAATCCAGTCACATTGTTCCATCTAGTTTAAGTCAACAAAACTGGGGAGATATTCAATTCTAGCTCTTGTATTGATTAAGCTGAGGAAAATATCACGCCTGCACACATGAAATAAAGAGTTCAGATAAAATGCTTGGAATAAACCAGAACATTTGAAACAACACAACTCAAAATAGCCATTTTTGAGCTTAAAAGTGAAATACTTTGAACACACAGGTACCAAAATACTTGCATAGCTTTTTTTTTTGCTCAGAATGTTTCAAGCTATTCTACAGATTTGTATCTACCGATAAAAAATGAAGATCCTTTTGTTCTACTGAAACAAACAAATACGTTTTAAAATATTGACTTCATCAGTATTTTTGTTAATGTTTATCTCAGTTCTGTTTGGCTGCTTCTTTCGCTTCTATAAAAATTAAAGGGCGATAAGGATAGCATAGTGATGTATCAAGCAGATACCCACGGCATTCAATATACCATTGGTATATTATTAGTTAGCCTTATATATGAAGCAAGAAAAGAACCTTGCAGAGAAGTTGCATTGCTGCATATCTGCCAAATACTCAGAAAGCTTGTTCACTTATTAAAATGAAATTAAGTGGCAACTATGAAATGTAGATCAAAGCTGTTTTACATCAAGTTCTAATTGAATATAGATGTGTGAATTCCAATGAGTAGTTGCTCTGATTACTAAATTCTCATACAAAAACAAAAAACTTCCCAGTCCGAAATTCTGCCTAGACCCAAATTCTGCCTAGAAACAGCATGGATTCCATTTGGAAAGCCATGGCCCTTAAAAAAAGGGTAAACAGTTTCCAACGATACCTTTAAATAATATTAAGATTTTCATTTAACCTTGTTTGGGTTGCAAAGTCCTCTTATCAGTCTTGACATATATGCTCATACACTGTGTCATACACCTTTGCATGACAGATTCCAAAAATTTCAAAAGAGTTGATAAATCCTAGTTTATGTCTGCATACTTGGAAGAGACTAAATAACAGTGATCAGGCATTGGGCAGTAAAGCTTCACTGGGTCACTCCAAAGGATTGTGAAGTGTTGCTATTTCTGCCTCATTGTACTGTACACTTTATCTTCAATAAAAACCACAGCTTGACTGAAGATACAATCAGTTCTTGACCAGCTGTCACTGACAATGGTACTTCAGAGGTCTACAATTCTGAAGGCTATATTCCAAATGGAATGGAAATGCAGGGAGTACCATTTGCTAACATCATTAATTCAGTCTTGCCTCTATCTCACTTATTTCTTTATACACATGTCAAGAGATGTACTTCTAAACTGTAGTCAGGCATAAAAGAGGTGTCATGTATCCCAAATGAGAGGTTAAAATATAATGACAGACATATTAAATACACTGTCCAATGCCTTCACAACAATTTTATGTCCATCTTCTTTTAAAAAAGACAGTAACTCAAATCCAATTACAGGCTCTTACAGAATCGTGGTTGAACAATAAAAAAACTTGAAGAGGATGGCTGAATTATGCAAAAATCATATAAAAAGAAAGCTCACTAACAAAATTGAATCCTGTCTTTGATGGCATCTGTGTCTAGATACAAACCTTCGTGCATATTATTGAATTTCAGGTTTTTGTTCTCTGCAAAATTATTGTAATAAATTCTAACTTTTAAAGTGTATTAGAATAAATGTACCATATTCCATCTACATCAGTGGGTAGACCATGATAGAATGTACTTTTTTCCCCACTCCAATTTCTCTTGTCTATGGAGATTCTCAGTCATTCAGGTCATGGTTGTCCCAAAGCTGCTTTTTCAAAAGGTAACTCGACAAAATTCAGTTGCCTTTTGAAAAAGTAACTTTGGGACATCGAGTTTCTTCCTTCCAACCTCTTCCGATTGATTCTAGTCATCTTTCTAAAAGGAAATATCTTTTAATTACAAGATGTATCAATAGAACTATATTTGCTGCTACACTTGGAATTTGTTGAAATGCAATTGTAAGTAATTATCTTAACAGTTTAAAACAGCTTTAGATATACTTTCATATAAAACAATGTTGTATAGGAATGCTCTGAATCAGGAACATCATTCACCAATCCAGAGCCAAATTTTGCATTCCTTTCTTTCTTTCTTTATTCAATTTTGTGGTAACCCAACTTTTTCAAAGACTGAAGAAATTATCTGGCAATTGGAAAAACAATATACAATAACAGTAGATGATCAAAACTTAGCATAATTAAAAGACGCTTTACAACCACTATATTCCAAGGCCTGGGGAGCACAACCAGGTTTCCAACAAAAGGTTTCAACAATTTCCTAAATATCATAAAGATGGGAGCCACTTGAAAATTTCAGCTATTGGGGAAAAAAAGGCAGAGCCTCCTCACTGACGGACCGTAGATCGCGACTCTCTGCGGCTATGGTCTGTGCTCTTTTGTTGGAGAACCCCAATCATTACGATTAGGGGCTGAAGCTGCCTTGGAGGAGTGGCGGAGTAAGGGGAAGCTGCAAGCCAGGTTGAAGGGAGCTGCATCTTCTCTCCTGGGCTTGGTCTTTTTCCCCCCGAAGACGACTGCAGCGGTGGTTTAAAATGGCCACCCCGAAGAGGAGGACGCAGCTGGATTAAGATTTGTGCAGAAGGAGAAAAGGTGATTAACATTTGAACCGGGACCAACTGGGCAATACAACTAAACAAAAGTACCCAGGATTAAGGTCAATGGAATTTTTAAGAAAAGAAGTGAGCAGTGAAATTACAAAGGGACAGAAAAAGAAAAAGAAATATTTTTGACAGCTAAGTGCGGCTTTCAACCGGGAAAGGAAGAAGCTGGAACTAAATTTAACTAAATTGGACTAAAATATTTTGGCAATAAACAGGCATAAAATAAAGCTGGACTTAAGATTGTCAAAAATAATAATAATAAAGTTTACAAATTGGAGACTGGACTGTGCTGGAATACTGAGGTTCGAAAAAACCCTAAACAAAAAATAAGAGGAAAAAGGTAAGACTTTGTATATATGGAGAGTGCCAACTTTTGACAAAAACTTGAGCTCAAACAAAAGGAAAGCATCCTGTTTCTGAATCAACTTGTGTGGATATAACATAAAAGAAATACTGAAAACAAAGTAAGAATCTTAGAAAGTGAAGAACCAGAATAAGAAAAAAGCAAGGAAAGACTGTGGATTGATTGATGTTTTTGGTATAGACCCTGGCTGGAATAATTGAGAACTTTAGAAAATTGAAAAAAGAAGAAGGAAAGTAAAAGTGTTTTTTTGTTGATTTTAATGATCATAAAATACAAGAGTGTGTAATGATGATATCTCTTCGGGAATTAAAAATGGAACTTAAAAATATGAGAGAATTACTACAAGAAAGAGGCGAATCACTTTGCTCCATGTTAGAAAAATGGAAATGGCGATTGAAGATCAAGAAGAGCTTCAGAGGAGCAGTCGACTCAAGGAGAAGCATTTTAAATAGACAATTAACAAAAGAACACTACAAGAAAGTGGGGACGTGGGAAGAAGGAAGGTAAAAATTTGAGATTTAGAAGGCAATCAAAAGGGGGAATACCTGTGAAGCTGGGAAAGGCAGAAAGACCAGCAGAAAAGGGGAAAGGAAGATATTAAGAAAGAGGGATATAAACTGAATGAGAAAAATATGGGAAAAGAGGGAAGGAGAGCAGTAAGAAACAGGTGCATGAATAAAAGAAATACGGAAATAAGTAAAACGTTGAAAGAAATTGTTTTTTCAGAGAGAATGGTTGATGAAATAAAAGGGGATCTGCAGGATGACAAGGGCGAATAAGAATATTTCTGCAATTAAAAATATTTAGAAAATAGGGAATATAGATACTGATAACTTTTATTAAAAAAATTAAGGGGGAAAATATGCTGCGGAATCCAAATGAAAAGATGTAATGATTATTTTTGTAACTTCTTAAAAATAATGGTTTATTGGGAATCAAGATGAGGGAATAAAAGTATATTTTTAATCATTAAGGTATCACACTCAAAGCAATAAAAAGGGGGGAAACCTATCTTGTTTTTTTCTTTAATGTAAAATTTGCATTAATCTAGAATTTATAAAAAGATGTGTAATGGAAAGAATATGACAGACTAAAAGAACAACTAAATTAATAAGTTCGATATAGACTATTAAAAGTCAGGAGAGACATTGGTAACCTATTATTAATTATTAACTAATTATTATTATAGGGCAAACACATATTGTTTATCTTTATTTTAAATAAATATTAAAGGATTGATATTTGAAATAATTAATAAAACAAAAAAGATGTTTCGATTGAAATTAATGAAAGAGGCTAGAAATTAATGTGTTTATTTCTCTCCTTACTGAAAATTGGAATTGGAAAAGGTAATGATAGAATTAAGTATGCACATATGAATGTGTAATTGCTGTTATATTTGTATGTTAAGGTGATGACCCGAAAATGTTGTCCACAAAAAGAGATTTTTGTTTTTTAATGTGAAAAACTGAATAAAATTGTAAAAAAAAAAAAAAAGGAAGTTTCAGCTATTGGCACAATACAAAGTAGGTACATTGATACAAGATGAGAAGAATCTGGTAAAACACCCCAAATCTTCAAAGTAAATATTTCTTCTAAGAAGGCACATTCATATTATTGCAAATACTTTTCTTAAACGGCCACTGTACTGCCCAAAATTGATTCTCCCTCTGTAGGTCTCTATAACAGTTCAGATACTTGCCACTACCTATCCTTCTTTCAAACCTACTGTTGGTTTTACTTTGCAGCTCCATGCATATTATTACAATTCTGATAACAAACAGCAGAAGAGTTCTTGTAGAAAGTTTACTGAATGTTAAATAGACATACATTATAGATTTACAGAAACACTGATTAAAAAATGCTTCAGAAAAGGTAAAGAATGAGATGGGATATTTCATTGACTGAAATATTAGAGGTGTCCAGTTATTGAAAATGTTTGTACTTTTTTTGATGAAGGGAGAAGTCATTTCTTTCTATATATTTTTTCCTTTCCCTCTTTTTTTTCCTCTCTGCATTTCTTACATTTTTTTATATTCCTCTGTATTAGTTTATCTTTATCTTTTAAAAATTCAATAAAAATAAATTATATTATAATTATTTATAAATTATTTTTATAAATAATTATAATATAAAAATTATAAAAATGATTATAAAAACTGATGTTTCCAAAAATGTTGCTGGTTTTTCTATCTCTGTTTGGGACTTATTCCCCGCGGAGGAAGCAAACTCAGCTAAACACTAATCGTGTTTGACAATCATAATTGCACTTCAGAACCAAAAGTGGTTAATTATAAGTGAATTGTTACCTCTTGTTTACTAGTTAAAACCAATGCCAGGAATATTAAAAGAGAGAAAATTCCACCCCTGTATTCAGATGGTCACAAAATTACTACCTTTAACACTGGAAAACAGAGGACGTAACAATACGGGGTGTGCTCTTGCCAAAATAGCAAATGAGGCATGTAATGACAGTAAATAAAATGTTTCTGTGGGGTCATATTAAAGCCAAATTGTTCTCTATCTTTTTAATAATGGGTTTGACCCCACAAGAATTAGATACAATATGGCTAGGAGAGGAAAAGAAAACAATTAGTAAAACATGTAAATATCTTTTGGATTACAAATTAAAAGAAGAAATAGTCACAGAATCTATGATAATTTTGGGCTAAAACACATGGGTCCTAGTATTGAATTAGATAAGTGGGGAAAACACATCTGAAAACAAATTCGAATTAACCATGCTCAAGTCTTGTAGAAAAGAAAACCTTTATAATCAAAATGGTTTCATTGCTCGCAGCTCCCTTCCCTGCGAGAACTGGCTAAAGATTGTTCCCCAACCCTTATCCACCCAACTCGTTGGAAATGATTACGCAACAAGGGAACATATTTTCACATGTGGCTGGACTTGCCCGTGTGCCTCAGTAGTTTTGGAGAGAATATGAAAGAAATTGGATTTTAAATATAACAAAACAAAATTAAAAGTTGGAACCTCGAAACCCTTCTGGTAAGTAATGATAGATTTAAACATGGAGAACAAATATCAATACTTAAATTTTGCATATTATAACACTGCGGCAGAATAACCTATTGCACAAAACTAGAACTGTCTTTCATTCATTCAGAGGATATGGTAATTAAAAAATACATGCATGTGCAGGATATGGTAATTAAAAAAATACATGAAATGAAATGGATAGCCTAACCAAATTGTTTGAAAAAAATAAACAAGATAGTGACAATTATGAAATAATGAACATTTGGTCAGATTGCGCTATAAAAGAAAAAGGTAATATTTGATCTTTGATAAGCTATGGAAATGACAGAAGATGTGCATTTAATTATAAATAAATAGAAGAACTTAAAACATGAAAAGAAACGACAGCGAGTTATTGGTCAACAAGGAAGATCACGTCAATGATAACGAAAAATTTTTTTTAACCATTGCTCAATATACGCTGCTAAACTGTATACTATACTGTGTGTGCGTGTTATATATATATGTTTTTGAATATTCAACTTCAAAGCCACAAAACAGAAACAGAAGAAACAAAAACACCATCAATCAAACTCCAAGTCCAATGAACACAGCCCAGCGCACGAGCCAATCAGAATAGACAGCCTCAAATTTGTAAACAGCAGGAACTGTGAAGACACACTTCCATACAGAACCTGATGACTTGGCTAGAATGAGATTCTGCTGAAACGTTGGCTACAACTTTAACAGAACTACAATGAGCTTACCACCTTTAACAGAATACAATGACGTGGGATAACACCGAAGGAAGCTCAAACAGCACAAAATGTAAGTACCGCATGAGAGCTAAAAAAATAAAAATAAAAAAAAAAATAAAAAACGGATGTTTCATATATATATATATATATTAACAGCACTACAAGACGTGGTTAATACCGAAGGAAACTAAACAGCACACATGTCAAGTTACCGCGCGAAAGCTTAAAAAAAAAAAAACAAATTTATATATATATATTTGTCTGTTTTAAATGTATGTCAAATAAATGTTTTTTTCTAGAATAAAAAAAATGTTTCTGAATGCCTGAAATGTTATATTCGCCAGACTTTATTAGATTTTCTTCACATTTGTCTTCATTTAAATGCATCTTGACATTTTTCAGAATATAAAGTCAGTTTGCATCCAAACAATATTTTCAAATTTTTTGTTTCTTTCTATGATTCTAATGAAAAAACTGCTATAATTCAGTCATAAATTCATTTTGTACAATATGTCAAAAATATGCAGCTTTAATATTTTATTCTAAACAATGTTTGGGGCTTCATAAACAATTACAAAAGTGATGGATCAAGAGTTTTAACTTGGAACTTTTTTTAAAATAGAAAACCACCTATTAACCAAAATGTTGATTAACTTTATATTATGTAATCTATTCCCTGAGTTAAAGGGGAAGTTAAAGTTAAACAGGCCACAGTCTGGTAGTGGGTTGAGGACCCCTGGTCTAGAATCCCAAGATGCCCTAAATAGTATCAGGATCAGTGTTTTTTGTTTTTAAGTCTGGTTACTTTCAGTCACAGGATAATTAATAGTGGTAGAATTTAGACTTATACACTGCTTCACTGTGCTTTCCAGCAGTTTACAGAGTCAGCATATTGTCCCCAACAATCTTGAGTCCTCATTTTACATTGAATGATATGGTCACCAGTTTCCCCACAACACAATAAGCAAGTATAAATAAAAACAATTTGCCTTTTTTACTACCATGCCATAGAGATCCATCTAGGATCAGCACACACAGAGAGGCTGCTTGGGAGCAATTTCATCAAATGGCCAAGTCACCTCTTGATCATGTAGTGCAAACAAGCACTCAATAGAATTGCTCATAGGATTGCTGAAAACTCCGCAAGCCCCACCAGAAACTGTCTGTATTCATTATGTACCTGGGGAAGACCATCTTAATTGCATGGTTTTTCCCACAGAGTTAAGCACCAGTCAGTCTCATCCAGATTATGAAGTGATCTAAGCATGGCACAAAATGTATTTCCCTGCATGTGTCAAGCCCAAGATTAATTGAAACAAGCCATAAACTCCTGAGCATGAAGGCTGTAGTCATCTCATAGCAATAGGGAAGGAGTTTCCAACATCATGCTAAAAACTTGGTGAAATTTAGATCAAGTAAAGATTCCGTTGGTCAACAAGATGGCTGATACACTACCAGGAATTTATTAATATGCTCTTATAATGTGGCTAAGGCACCAGGCTACAAACTGTAAGACTGTGAATTCTAGTCTTGTCCTAGTCACATTGCCAGTTGGGTGACCTTGAGCCATTCAGACTCTCAGGGATAGGAAGAGGACAATGGCAAACTACTTCTGGTTTTGGAAATGGAAAATACTGTAAAGAAAACTGCAGAGACTAGTGTAGCCAGTCACACTAATTTTCTTCTGCCCAGTGGCAATGACTCTGAAACACTAGCTTGTCTTTCTGACTTAAAGCCCATGTCACACTGCACCAACGGATGGAAAGAGGATGTAAAACATAGAGAAACACTTGCCATCCATTGGTTAACGCGATGCTTCCGTTCTGTACTCACTGCGTCCATTTTTCTTCCTCTCTGCTCTCTATCCGTCCCAAGCATCCATCGACTGAGGTTTCATCCGCTCAAAAAGTTTGAGCTGCCTCAAAACTTTTTGAGCGGAAATGTATCCAACACGTCCCTTTCTGCATCCGCTAGGCATACGGAGGAAACATCCGTTCTGCATCCATCATCATCCGTTTACGGTCTGCTACATCCGCTAGGCTACCCACTCCTTTGGGTAGCCACCATCATTCTGGCAACAGTGCGAAGCCCTCTACAGCTCTCTTCAACTCTACTACGGGAAGAAAAGGAGGCAGCCAAGAAAGCCATCTGGGTCCGAAGATGGATCCTAGAAGAGCAGAGTACGGACTGTATAACAAGCTGATGGTGGAGCTGAGGAACGAAGACCCTCGTGCATTCCAGAACTTCATGAGGATGCCTCCAGCCATGTTTGACGAAGTTGTGGAGCGGCTGACACCCAGGTTGACCAAGACAAACACCAACCTCCGGCCCAGCCTTGGACCCTCGGCTCAAGGTGGCACTGGACTCTGCACCACCTGGCCTCAGGGACCACCTACAGAGCATGCTGTACGGCTGGAGGGTGTCCACCCAACACCATCAGCATTGTGCAGAAATGCAGGCCATCATCGAAGAATACCTGGAGGAGCTCCTCAAGTGCCCTCCACTGAAGAACTGGAAGAAAGTTCAGAGCAGTGGTATCAGAGAGTGAACTTCCCCACACCGTTGGAGCCATAGATGAGAAGCACGTGGCCTGAAAAAGCTCCAGCCAACTCAGGGATTCCACTTTATTTCAACTACAAGGGCTTCTTCAGCATCATCCTCTTCACCATGTCGATGCTGACTACAAATTCATGTACATCGATGCTTCAGGCAATGGCTCATGTTCAGATGCCCAGGTATACAACGCCAGTCACCTCAAGGAGGGCTGGAACGCAACCTCATCATGGCTTCCCAGATCCAGACCCCTGCCCAACGACACGCAAGATGTGCCCTACTTCATCATGGGATGACACCTTCTCCCTCAGAACCACCTCATGAAGCCCTACACTTCCAGATGCCTCACCCATGAAGAGAGGATCTTAACTTACAGGCTGTCCAGGGCAAGGCGGGTGGTGGAGAACGCCTTTGGCATCCTGGCCAACAGGTTCCAGTACTTCTCACCACCATGCAGCATCGCCCAGAGACCGTGAGAACATCGGGGAAGCTTGCTGCATCCTGCACAATCTCATGCGCACCCGCTACCCAGTGTTGGAGAACAGTCTCGTGACCGCAACAAGGCAATGGGACATGGAGCCTGGTGAATGGAGGCAAGGGCGAAACCTGATAGACACTGAGGATGTGCAAGGCCCCAACAGAGCCTCACGTGAAGCGGAAGAAGCAGGCAACCTCCTGAAACACTGGTGCAACTCCCCAGCTGGAAGCAGTGGACTGGCAATACAGGATGGTAGATGATTAATGGATGCTTCCTTCAGCCTGTCTCATCACACTGATGAGATTGGGCCATGTATGTTGGGCCTACAATGAACAGGGCATTAAATAAAGAGTTGTGTTATGTTGACATGTGTGGATGATTGATACATTATTAGGTGTGGCACCTGGAGGGTGGACCATACAGTCCCACTATGCTTGCACTGGAGGTTTATCTATCCCACAGCTATTACCCATCCCAAAGGTATCCCGCCCATTCCCAAAGGTACCTCCATCGTCAGCTTTACCCATCCCAAAGGTATCCCTGCCCACCCCACTGCTATCTAACCCATCACCAAAGGTATCCCTGCCCACCCCATTGCTATCTTAACCCATCCCACAAGCATGGAAAGGCTAAACCATTTCTAAAAGTTTCCATCAAACTTTACTACAAATAACATGAGCAAGTGTGTGAAGCCAAAGATAATCTTTATTAATAGCAAGCTGTATAAAAAAAAATGACCCAATGTCACGTGTCCAAATAAAGTCTACAGGTAGCCACCCAGTCTCTGGCACTCCTCTTGTCACTTGGAGGTGTGCCCAGTCTCGGGGGTGAAGGGTCCAGGTGCTGTAGAGGTGGCTGCTGCTGGAGTGCTGGTCTAAGCACATTGCGGGTCCTGGCCCTGAGAGGACAACAGGGGACGGTGTGTTGAGGAAAGCTCTCAGACAGCTGGCTCAGCCCCGTGATGTTGAGAGCTCCTTTCCTCCATGCCATGGGGTGTCACCCCAGTACCGATGACAGATGTACTGAGGCGGGCTTGACTGTGGGTGGAGGAAGGACCAGTGTAGTGGGGCTGTCTGGTCTGCAGCTTGTGAGGATTGTGGGCTGGCATGTCGGACTGTGCATCGGTGGCGTCGCATGGCATCAGTGGCGTGGGTGGCATTGGTGGCATCAGTGGAACCGGTGGCAACGGTGGCGTCCGATGAACCTGTGCCTGGACTGAAAGTGCTGCTGCTTGCTGCTGGACCTCCTGCGTAGCCGTAGCCCTGGTAGGTGAAGGCCTGTGGAAAGCCTTGGAATGGGAGGGACATCACCTGGGGTGGAGGAGCAGACCTGGACTGGATGGAGCAGGCTTCATCTGATCTCGAGGGTTGTGAAGCAGATCAGTGATCCTGTCCTTCACCACCTGGTACTGGCGTCCGCCATGTCCATGAGGGTCTGGTTCACATAGGTAAGAAGGGCTTGCGGTTGGAGATGAGGAGGTGTGTGACCAGCTGAGAGAGGATATCTATGCTGCTCTTGATGGTGTCTCTTATCTCCAGCAGGAACAGTGTGCTCTGCTCCTCCTGTTTCTGCCTCTCTGCCTTCTGTGATGGTGAGCTGGGGTGGATGCGGGTTGGACTGTGGTGAAGTGCTGTCTCCTTTCTCCCACTGTGCCAGGGAGTCCTCCACGCGCTCCGCCACGGTTAGAACAGCTGTCTGCGGGTTCTCATCTGGCACGCTCCACAGACACCTGCCTGGAGACAGGAGCTGACTCTCGCCGGAAGAGGACTGGCTCTCAGCAGGCTGCCTGAGAGAGAGGGTTGTGAAAGGGCTGCTCCTCTGGTGGATCTCACCCTCCAGGAGCTGCACTTGGCCATGATGTAGGTCTCTCTGTCCGTCAGCTTGACCGCGGCCTGGCCAGTTTCTTGAGGTGCCAGCTTCCCGTACCAGGTGTGCATGTGCTCCACCAGCCGAGGAGCACCTCCGAAGTGTAGCCAGCTCTCCGCCTTCTCTCTCCAAGCAGCCTGCTTCCTTCTGGTGTCCCTATAGAGCCTGTGTCTCTTCTGCCATAGATTACTCATTCTCTCTCAGCCACTCCACACCTCATCCTCATGTTCCCTCTTGATGTTGTATTGCCTCCTCTCCCGTTCTCGCGTTTCTGCCTCTTCCTCCCTTTGGCAGGACCACATGAGACCCTCATCAGAGGGGCTTCCAGGTTGTCGGTGCTGCTCCTCCACACCACCACCAGCAGCAGCACCAGCAGGACCACCAGCAGCACAGCCGCACCAAGCAGGACCAGGAATCAGCACCAGCAGCACCAGCAGGACCAGGATCAGCAGCAGCAGATTAAGCACCAGCAGACCAGGAGCACGAGCAGGACCAGCAGAGTAAGCACTAGCAGAACCACCACCGCCAGAACCAGCGATCAGCAGAGTAAGCACGAGCAAAAGCACCACCGCCATAAGCAGCAGCATCAGCTCCTCCAGAAGCGAAGACAGCAGAAGCCCCAGCCTCCAGAAGAGCAAGGCCATGCTACAGAAGCCCCAGCAGAAGCAGAGTGAGGGCGAGGGGTGGGAGGTGGCCCTGTCCCTCTTGCCAGGGCTGGAGCAGATGGCTGAGCTTTCTCTTCTTCCACTGGTTGTGGGGTTGTGGCTGCAGCAAGGCTGCATGGCAGGCAGCCAAGGCTGGCAGGCAGGCAGGCAGGTTGGCAGGCAAGCACAAGGCTGGCAGGCATGCAGGCAGGCAGGCGATGTGTCTGGAAGCAGGTCTTTCCTCTGAATGGTGACCTGCGTGGCAGCTGCTTCCCTTTATATCCGCGGGCTGACGCAATGCATCCTCCCCGCATGTGCAGTGAACGCTTTGCATCTGCTACGCATCCGCTAGGTTTCCGCTCTGCATCCGCTTCATCCGCTCAGCATCCGCTGTGCATCCCTTCATCCTCTCGGCGTCCGCTCTGCATTCGCTCTTTCCGTTCCGCGTCCCGCCTTGCTGGTCCCCCGGAAGCCTTGCGGATGTGTGCCATCCACTCCCATCCGCTAGGCCTTCCGTGGAGCATCCGCTTTCCATCCGCCCTGCATCCTCCCCCCGTCCGTTCCTTTCCATGTTTTCCGCTCTGGTTATGCAAATTTTTGCCCCTTCTTGATGAGCGGATAATCAAGACATTTTTCTCGTCCGCTGTGTCCTTTTTACAAACGTTTTGCATCCGTCAGCCAGTGTGACAGGGCCTTAATGCAGCATATATACATTCACACTTCAACAGCTCAGCAGCAGGATCCTTGAATCCAGACAAGGAGTGTATAATTAAGCTTACAATATGTACTTAGGCTGCAATATGAAAGGAAACTGATTCAGGTGCTACATGGTTATAGAATGGAATTGTCTGTCTGAGGGTATATGAGTAATTCAAGCAACTGCTGCCATCCTGACACACAAACAAACCAACAAAAGGATAATTAAATTCTCATTCTGGGATTGCTAGCTAGGCAGTAACACAGAAGAAGTTCACTAGAAACTGTGTGATGAAGTCTATTCCTCCGAATAAAGTTACGGAACCAATACTCAAACTTACAAATGCAGGATCACTTTAACTGAGTTTAGAAAGCAAAGAGAAACCTTTTTTTCCCAAGTCAAAATATTAGAACCAAAGGCCAACCATGTTAATTGAATCTGAAGCACCTCTATTTCTAGTAGTAATATTTTTTCTGCCCTTTCATTATCAACTATATTTTTTCCCTGGAAAGCTGCTGTAATAAGAGTTGAACCACTCAGTGCCACCGCTTTCAGGCTTAAGGAATTTCCCTATAAATCTGGATATTGCAATCAAGTGAGTTGTGCTTAAGTTTCAGCAAATATACTCTACTCATAAATAAATAAATATTCCTTTTCTCTCTCTAAGATTACTTTTAGTATTCTAAAACAGAATTTAACTTCATAAGTCACAACTATATCCGCTGTACTACTTAGCAAAAAGAATCACAGAAGCTTTTTCATATACATGCATAAAATATAAGATAGATTCATATATCTTCAGGGGAAAATTCTCTGCTTACACCAATTTTATTTAAATACCTCGTGTCAGGAATCTGCTCATGCAATTGAAGGAATCTGCTCATGCAAACCCTTGGATAAGCAGTCTCTGCACCAGCCTACAGGCATTCAATTTAAAAACACATTTATTTGAACAGCACTAATTATTCTGTGTGACCAAAAAATAAGGCCTACCAGTGGGGGGGGGGGGA